>JARPMJ010007051.1:0-46623 GCA_033366665.1 Phoxinus dragarum
TTGCTAGGGAGTTGCTAGGCAGTTGCTAGGGTATTTTTTGTGATTGCTAGGGCGTTGCTAGGCAGTTGCTAGGGTATTCTGGGTAGTTGCTATGGTGTTACTAGGTGGTTGGTAGTTGTCACAGATGGTATGGTGTTTGTAAGCATTTTCTTGGCATGATTTAGCACTTAGCTAATCAATATTAGCATGTAGCTATTCACTGCTAGCATGTGTAGCATGTAGCAAGTCCTGTATGCTAGCATGAGTCAAAAGAGCCAACCCCCATCTCTATACGATGTTTTGATGCAGAGATATACGTCTTGCAAAACGGTTGCTAGGGTAATCTGTTTGGTTGCTAGGGAGGGGCTTGGCAGCTGCCAATCATGAAGCTCCAAAGTCAGTGTGAATGTATAAACCAACCCTCATCTCTATACGATGTTTTGATAGAGATATAGGTCTTGCAAAATGGTTGCTAGGGTAATCTCTTTTGTTGCTAGGGAGTGGCTTGGCAGCTGCCAATCATGAAACTCCAAAGGCTGCTTTGTCAGTATGAATGATGTAAACCAACTGCCACGTCTCTGTGACATTCAGAATGGAAGATATCCCTCTTTGGATTTTGGTTGCTAAGGTGCTCAACAATGGTTGCTAGGGAGGGGCTAGGATGTGTTGAGGTGATTGAGGATTGGCTGTTTGCTGCCCCGAGTCAAACGAGCCCACCCTCATGTTTCTATGACACCTATATCCTGAGATATCCCTTTGATGTCTTTCAATAGTAGTCTATGGAGCTTGTTGCTAAGTTGCTCTAAATGGTTGCTAGGGCGTGGCTTGAAAGCTTCACAATGATCCTGAGAGACTGATTGGTCGTCTGAGTAAAATGAGCCCGCCCCCTGGTCTCTATGACACTGTGATCCAGAGTTATGTTCAATACAAATGCGGTTTCTATGGTGTAGGACAGCCCATTTCATGGGCTGTCCTACACCATAGTACGTGAATGGGGCAACTTTGGGCCGGTCCTGCCCCCCAGGGGTGCAACTTTTACCCCATTGTGGGGTATTTTGTTACAGAGCCTACCAGCCTCTTCAAATGTGATCCAGAGTTATGTTCAATAGAATATCGCTTACTTTGGTGTAGGACAGCCCATTTCATGGGCTGTCCTACACCATAGTACTTCATTGGGGCAACTTTGGGCCCCTCCTGCCCCCCAGGGGTGCAACTTTTACCCCATTGTGTGGTATGTTCTTACAGAGCCTGCCAGTCTCTTTAAATGTGCCAAATTACACGTTTCTGCGACATCCTTGCTCTGAGCTATGAGTCTGTGAATTTTGGTTGCTAAGGGGCTCAACAATGGTTGCTAGGGAGGGGCTAGGAAGTGTTGAGGCTATTCAGGATTGGCTGTTTTCTGCCCCGAGTCAAACGAGCCCACCCTCGTGTTTCTATGACACTTCTATCCAGAGATTGCTAGGCAGTTGCTAGGGTGTTCTGGGTGGTTGCTAGGGCACCACAGATGGTTACTATGGGCTTAGGGCTAAGGTTAGGCACTCGGCCTGCGGCCTCGTGCCTATGAGTGAGTTTTTATAGAGTATTTAAAATCTCTATTAAACGAGTGCATTATAATGAGTGCACGAGGCCTGCGGCCTCGTGCCTATAGCCTATGGTTGCTAGGGTGCTGTAACTGGTTGCTATGGTGTGGCTATGAAGATTTTAGGCCATTACTTATTGGCTGCTTGATAATATAAATCCTCTGAGGGAGAGAGAGGGGGAGACATGCAGGGGTGTCAGGCCCTTTGTGTCTGTGTGTGTGAAAAATGACAGTTGGGATTTGAATTTCTGAAAATTCCGCAATGTTAAGTCAATGGGACTTTTTTGGCCGCTTTTTCGTCCGCTGCGCGGACATCGTACACCCGATCGCTTAGAAAAGATATAGCACACCTCTCCTCAATGAGCCGGTCGATTTGACACCTCACTCAGGGGTCTGTGACAAACGGTGCGGGGCGAGTTTCGCGCCGAACTTTGTCCAGAATAATAAGAATAAAGAAAATAATAATAAGTATGAGCAATAACACTAATGTTGCTTTGCCATAGGCAAGCACCATTAACTAGAACGTACATTTCCAGAAGAAAATGTGAATGGTGCTTGCAGTGGCAAAAAAACACGACCCGGTTGCTAGAGTGTGGTACATGATTGCAATACGAGCAAACAACCATGTCTGTACGATGTTCTGCTGCTGAGATATGGCTTATTCATGTTGTTCAGGTGGTTGCTAGGGTGTTCTGGGTGGTTGCTACGGTGTTGCTAGGCGGTTTGCTAGGGTGTTCTGGGTGGTTGCTATGGTGTTATGGATGGTTGCTATGGTGTTGCTAGGGAGTTCTTAGGTATTTTGGGTGGTTGCTATGGTGTTGCTAGGGAGTTCTAAGGTATTTTGGGTGGTTGCTAGGGTGTTATGTGTGGTTCCTAGGGTGTTCTAAGGTGTTTTGGGTGGTTGCTATGGTGTTGCTAGGGAGTTCTGAGGTATTTTGAGTGGTTGCTAGGGTGTTGCTAGGGAGTTCTAAGGTATTTTGAGTGGTTGCTATGGTGTTGCTAGGGAGTTCTGAGGTATTTTGGGTGGTTGTTAGGGTGTTTATGGGTGGTTGCTAGGGTGTTCTAAGGTGTTTTTGGGTGGTTGCTATGGTGTTGCTATGGTGTTGCTAGGGAGTTCTAAGGTATTTTGGGTGGTTGCTAGGGAGTTCTAAGGTATTTTGGGTGGTTGCTATGGTGTTGCTAGGGTGTTCTGGGTGGTTTCTAGGCAATTGCTAAGGTTTTCTGGGTGGTTGTTAGGGTATTTGGGTGATTGCTAGGGCATTTCTAGGCGGTTGCTAGGGTGTTCAGGGCGGTTGCTAAGGTATTTTTGGTGGTTGCTATGGTGTTACTAGGAAGTTGGTAGTTTTCACAGATGGTTACTATGGGGTTAGGGCTAAGGTTAGGCACTCGGCCGCAGAGTATTTAAAATATCTATTAAAACGAGTGCATTATAATGAGTGCACGAGGCCGCTATAGCCTATGGTTGCTAGGGTGCTGTAACTGGTTGCTAGGGTGTTCTGGGTGGTTACTAGGGTGTTTTGGGTGGTTGCTAGGCAGTTGCTAGGGTGTTCTAGGTGGTTGCTAGGGAGTTGCTAGGGTGTTCTGGGTGGTTGCTAGGCGGTTGCTAGGTGGTTGCTAGGGTGTTCTGGGTGGTTGCTAGGCGGTTGCTAGGGTATTCTGGGTGGTTGCTAGGGCGTTGCTAGAGTGGCTTGGCAGCTGCCAATCATGAAGCTCCAAAGTCAGTGTGAATGTATAAACCAACCCCCCATCTCTATACGATGATTTGATGCATAGATATAGGTCTTGCAAAATGGTTGCTAGGGTACTCTCTTTTGTTGCTAGGGAGTGGCTTGGCAGCTGCCAATCATGAAACTCCAAAGGCTTCTTGTCAGTATGAATGATATAAACCAACTCCCACGTCTCTGTGACATTCAGAATGGAAGATATCCCCTCTTTGGATTTTTGGTTGCTAAGGTGCTCAACAATGGTTGTTAGGGAGGGGCTAGGATGTGTTGAGGTGATTGGGGATTGGCTGTTTGCTGCCCCGAGTCAAACGAGCCCACCCTCATGTTTCTATGACACTTATATCCTGAGATATCCCTTTGATGTCTTTCAATGGAAGTCTATGGAGCTTGTTGCTAAGGAGCTCTAAATGGTTGCTAGGGCGTGGCTTGAAAGCTTCACAATGATCCTGAGAGACTGATTGGTCGTCTGAGTAAAATGAGCCCGCCCCCTTGTCTCTATGACACTGTGATCCAGAGTTATGTTCAATACAAATGCGGTTTCTATGGTTTCTTATAGTACGTGAATGGGGCAACTTTGGGCCGGTCCTGCCCCCCAGGGGTGCAACTTTTACCCCATTGTGTGGTATGTTGTTACAGAGCCTACCAGCCTCTTCAAATGTGATCCAGAGTTATGTTCAATAGAATATCGCTTACTATGGTGTAGGACAGCCCATTTCATGGGCTGTCCTACACCATAGTACTTTATTGGGGCAACTTTGGGCCCCTCCTGCCCCCCAGGGGTGCAACTTTTACTATGGGGCAACTTATTCAACGGTTACTATGGGGTTAGGGCTAAGGTTAGGCACGAGGCCGTGAGTTTTTATAGAGTATTTAAAATCTCTATTAAACGAGTGCATTATAATGAAGGCCTCGTGCCTATAGCTTATGGTTGCTAGGGTGCTGTAACTGGTTGCTATGGTGTAGCTATGAAGATTTTAGGCCATTCTGGGTGGTTGCTAGGCAGTTGCTAGGGTGTTCTGGGTGGTTGCTAAGCGGTTTCTAGGGTGTTCTGGGTGGTTGCTAGGCAGTTGCTAGGGTGTTCTGGGTGGTTGCTTGGGCACCACAGATGGTTACTATGGGGTTAGGGCTAAGGTTAAGCACGAGGCCTGCGGCCTCGTGCCTATGAGTGAGTTTTTATAGAGTATTTAAAATCTCTATTAAACGAGTGCATTATAATGAGTGCACGAGGCCGCTATAGCTTATGGTTGCTAGGGTGCTGTAACTGGTTGCTATGGTGTGGCTATGAAGATTTTAGGGCCATTACTTATTGGCTGCTGGATAATATAAATCCTCTGAGGGAGAGAGAGGGGGAGACATGCAGGGGGTGTCAGGCCCTTTGTGTCTGTGTGTGTGAAAAATGACAGTTGGGATTTTGAATTTCTGAAAATTCCGCAATGTTAAGTCAATGGGACTTTTTTGGCCGCTTTTTCGTCCGCTGTGCGAACATCGTACACCCGATCGCTTAGAAAAGATATAGCACACCTCTCCTCAATGAGCCGGTCGTTTTGACACCTCACTCAGGGGTCTGTGACAAACGGTGCGGGGCGAGTTTCGCGCCAAACTTTGTCCAGAATAATAAGAATAAAAAAAAATAATAAGTATGCAAGATAACACTAATGTTGCTTTGCCTATAGGCAAGCACCATTAACTAGAAAAAAAAGTTTGAGACAAACTTTAAGTTGGCTTGAAAAAGCCGGACATGAGAGTTTGATGAAGTTTAAAGTAGTTAGAAGTTTAAAGTAGTTTAAATTTTGATCGATAGATTAGTTAGAAAGAAAGAAAGATTTGTTAGAAAGAAAGAAAGAAAAAATAGTTAGAAAGAAAGAAAGATAGATTAGTTAGAAAGAAAGAAATATTACTTAGAAAGAAAGAAAGAACGAAAGAAAGATTTGTTAGATAGACAGAAAGATAGATTAGTTAGAAAGAAAGAAAGAAATAAAGATGGATTAGTTAGAAAGAAAGAAAGATGGATTAGTTAGAAAGAAAGAAAGAAAGAAAGAAAGAAAGAAAGATTAGTTAGAAATAAAGATGGATTAAGAAAGAAAGAAAGATTAGTTAGAAAGAAAAAAGAAAGAAAGATTATTTAGAAGGAAAGAAAGACATGTGTAAAGAAAGAGAAAGAGAACTGAATACTAGTTAGAAAGAAAGATGAATAGATAGATAGATAGATAGATAGATAGATAGATAGATAGATAGATAGATAGATAGATAGATAAAAATCTACTTTCCCCCAGTAGCCTATAGGTATGTAACACTTTTAATTTATTTTCACATTTCACTCTGATAGTGACAGTCAAAGTATTTATTTTGATTGTGTAGGGGGGATTTTTTTACCCACGTGTTGTGCGAAGTTTCCAACACCACAATTAATGGATTAGTATAACTGCTTTGATGCGTACAAAAATGTAAAAATAGAAAAGTAGTCAAATAACTTATTTTTACTAATAATGCCAGCATAATGTTGTGTACTTGCTTCATCCACAGCTAATTAGCTGGATGAGTTAAGATTGGCTGCTTCCAAAATGGACAAAAATGCATATTCAAGACATTGTGGGTAAAAAAAATCCCCCCTACACAATCAAAATAAATACTTTTACGACTGTCACTAACAAATTGAAATGTGAAAATAAATTAAAATTGTTACATACATATGTTCACGTATACCCTTTTCCCCATCGTTGAGCATTACAAACCAATCACACACGTCTCTGTTGAGCTCATGATTCGGTATTGAGCTCAATAACCAATCAGATGGCTGGTGAATAAAAAAAATCGCAGATTCGCGGGAGTTTTTACCGCGGTCACGCCATGTGCTCAAGTCAGTGCAGCAGCGAGCCGGCGACACAGCGATACCAACACTGCAGATAAGATGCTGGTAAGATTTTATTTATAATTGTTTTGTTTTCCATGCTACTAAAATTACAATGTCTTGATTTTCTAATGCTTAAAAAGCAGTTAACTAATTCATAAACGCTTGTTGACTTACCAGGCATAAAAAATGGCCTTAAAATGTTTAATGTATTTTTTTAATCGACATCAATCATTATTACAATGTCATGAGCAATAATCGACTATAAGGATGTGTATTATTATTATTTATTTATTTAATATATATTTCAGCCGTACTCTGAAATGAACTCCATATTATATATATACCGTTTATGAATGTTAAATTAGGTGTTGATTACACACATTCAAATTTTTAAAAGCCTTTGTTATACCTATTATTAAATATGCTGTCCTTTCTATCAAATAGTTTGATTTAGCTAAATCTAAATAGCTTACACAAAGTATTCAAATTTGCCTTTGGGTAATCAACACCTAATTTGAATTTTTGTTGCCAAATATCACAGGTGTCAAACTCAGTTCCTGGAGGGCCTAAGTCCGTAGCCTAAAGGATTGATTAGCTAATCAGGTGTGTTTAATTAGGGTTGAAGCTAAACCCTGCAGGGCTGTGACCGGAGTTTGTGACGTCAATTTTAAGTGTGATGTTTAAAACAAAATAAACAACACTACTAAGTATTATATAATATACAATTAACTGTTATAAGGAGTTAGTGTTGTGCAATTAATTACTCTCTTCTATTTCTTTATTCCTTATACAACCTTAAAGAGTAACATTTTCTCCAGAAGGTCGAATAAGTAATGAAGAATTAAATAATCATTAGCCTAAGTCTGATGCATTTTATCACCTCCCTACCATAAACATAAATGCTTAATGTTGCTCTGATCTTATTGCTACCAAGTACTTTTAACATACTTGGTAGCAATAAGATCAGAGCAACATTAAGGATTTATGTTTATGGTAGGGAGGTGATAAAATGCATCAGACTTAGGCTAATGATTGTTTAATTTACATTTATGGAATGCATTGAAAAAACACTTAAAGCTAAATGTATTAAAACACGTTTTATTAACTGCAATTCATTAACGATAAAACAACGAATAAAAAAAAACAACAATTCATGAACGATAAATCAACAAATAAAAAAATGTAACTTAAAAACAAAAATAACAATTCATGAACGATAAAAAAAAAATGTAACTATTAAAAACAAAAAAAAGTCAAATTGACTCAAACATGGCCTCCAACATCTCCCCCAACTGTTCAATGCTATTAACAGTATTGTTTTGGTGTATTAATGTTAATTTAATTGGCAGGTCATCAGCAGCGATGTCGAGGTGCAGAGCCGCAGGGACAGTGAACTCCTCGTAGGCGTCAGACAGCAGAACCGTGGCACCTGCATCTCCCTCCATGACCCCGATGATGGTGACCTCCACCTCCACTGGTTCAGCTACAGTCTTCTGAAATGTAATGACATGAACGGAAGTCTCAGCAAAGGCATCATATAACAATAGACATGAGTCATTACATGAACACTATTAATGTTAGTTGACCGCATGATCTAACAAGAAAAATGATTCTGAAGCATTTATTTATCTTTGTTAATTTCTACATTTACTAAAACGTTATGAAACTGAAACTGTTGTATTTTATTAACTAACATTATGTGTAACAGTCAATCTGTGTTACACATAATGTTAGTTAATAAAATACAACAGTTTCAGTTTCATAACGTTTTAGTAAATGTAGAAATTAACAAATATAAATAAATGCTTCAGAATCATAAATAAATGCTTCAGAATCATAAATAAATGCTTCAGAATCATTTTTCTTGTTAGAGTACTGTAACAAATGTGTTGCTCATTGTTAGATAACTTGGTCAACGCAATATTAACTAATAGTGCCTAATTCTAAAGTGTTACCAATATAAATTATTACCAATGAATATATAAAAAGTGTATATCCATTTGGTAGACACTCAGGAGTGTAGGAACATGCAGAAAGATCATTCAGAGAATAATTAGGTTACATGATGCATAATGTTGTGTACCTCCACAGTTGAATAGCTGGATGAGTTCAGCTTGGGAGAAGGTCTGAGACTCGCCCTGAGGCACGAAATCTCCACCTGATCCCCCAGGCTGAGCTCGACCAGGGCCTCATCTCGCCAGAGGGACACCTCCAACACCACCTGGCCACACCGGAGAGACAGGTCTCTGATGGGGACCTCTCCGTCAGCCACTCGGGTCATCCTGGGGACCTGCAACTGCATGACCACAAGGGTAATATTGTTGTTAATCCAATGCAAGTGAATACAATTACTAGTGCTTAGACATAATCAAAATAACATTGGCTGTAAATCTGATTAAAATGCATCTTTAAACAAAACGTTACCTTAATTCAACCTGTAAGTATTAACCTTATTCACTCTTCACTTATATATATATAAATAAAAAAATTTTTGTGGCTATAGAAATAAAAAATTTAAAAAGTTGAATTTATTGAATAAAATGTTATTAAATTTGCTCACTTTTTCAATTTGTCCTTTCAGGGAGATGAATCCTCCCCTTGTGAACAGGTCCTGCTCTTCCCCAGACAGCAGGACAGTTGGTGGATTGAGGAGGTACTTGGCTGACCTTTCTGCCTCCTCTGGCAACTCGAAGGAAGCCGTTTGAAATTTTTTTGAGTTGGGGTTGAGGAATATGCACTCCCGTCCAAATTTGTGGGAGAGGGTGTAATTTTTTATAAAATAGGCCCTCCCGGTCTCAAACAGTGGGATTTCCCCATCCACTGGAGCAATAAATGCCCTCACGCCATCACTGAGGGCACTTATTGTAGTGGTTTTGAACGATGCGATTTTAATTTCGTTTATGGACCCCTCGTAAGATTTAGCCCGACGGTTTGTCCGATTGTCCACACAGGTGATCCGGGTGGGCGCAGGCCTGCTGTATGGCGAACTTGCCGCTGACATTCTAGAGGGTAAGAGAAAGAGAAAAGATTGATTGTAAGATTAAAGGTGATGATACACAGGCAACTTTTAGCAATGTTGCTTGGCCACTTTCTCCATTAAGATGGGCAACAAATCTCAATGGAAAAGTGCCCACAGCAACAACAACAAAACGTTGCCCCATGTATCATCTTAAAACAGAAAACCAATGGCAATTCATCAGGCAAATAATACGACTATGTCCAAAAGATGCACCATTCAGTTGGTTTAGTGCAGTGGTGTCAAACTCAATTTAGAGTCACGTTAAAATTTTACTTCAGAAACTACATTTTCCTGTCAGAAATACTCCTCGCAACTACTAAACTTGTCGACAACAAGACAACTTGTCATGTCTTCATTACGTTTTAAAAATCACTAATGTAATTTGAATTAAGGTAAAAAATTACTTCAGAAACATTTTCCTGTCAGAAATACTCCTCAGAACAAATCCTGTCATAATAGTTTACTGTATAATTGTAATGTGGTGCGGCTGAAGCAGGATCCAAATGCAGCACACGCTTTATTTAACAGATTACAAACTAGGAACTAAACTGGATAACAGGACTCGGGAACAGGAACAACCAACGTTAACAGTCTAACATTAAACAAGAACTCACAAAGACAGGGCAGAAACACAGGTCTTAAATAATCAGGGACAAACGAGCTAAACAGGATAACAAGGGGGCGTGGGAAATGAGAAACACCTGGGATAACTAATAGACAAGACAGGGAACCACTAAACATGACAATAGTCATGTCTTCATTACGTTTTAAAAATCAATAATGTAATTTGAATTAAGGTAAAAAATTACTTCAGAAACTACATTTCCCTGTCAGAAATACGCCTCAGAACATATCCTGTCATAATTCAAATTAAATTAGTGATTTTTAAAACGTAATGAAGACATGACTATACAGTAAACTATATTAAGGTAAAAAATTACTTCAGAAACTACATTTTCCAGTCAGAAATACTCCTCAGAACAAATCCTGTCATGATGGTTTACTGTATAGTCATGTCTACACTTCGTTTTAAAAATCACTAATGTAATTTGAATTAAGGTGAAAAATTACTTCAGAAACTACATTTCCCTGTCAGAAATACGCCTCAGAACATATCCTGTCATAATTCAAATTAAATTAGTGATTTTTAAAACGTAATGAAGACATGACTATACAGTAAACCATATTAAGGTAAAAAATTACTTCAGAAACTACATTTTCCAGTCAGAAATACTCCTCAGAACAAATCCTGTCATGATGGTTTACTGTATAGTCATGTCTACACTTCGTTTTAAAAATCACTAATGTAATTTGAATTAAGGTGAAAAATTACTTCAGAAACTACATTTTCCAGTCAGAAATACTCCTCAGAACAAATCCTGTCATGATGGTTTACTGTATAGTCATGTCTACACTTCGTTTTAAAAATCACTAATGTAATTTGAATTAAGGTGAAAAATTACTTCAGAAACTACATTTTCCAGTCAGAAATACTCCTCAGAACAAATCCTGTCATAGTAGTTTACTGTATAGTCTTGTCTTCATTACGTTTAAAAATCACTAATGTAATTTGAATTAAGGTAAAAAATTACTTCAGAAACTACATTTCCCTGTCAGAAATACTCCTCAGAACAAATCCTGTTATAATTCAAATTAAATTAGTTATTTTTAAAACGTAATGAAGACATTACTATACAGTAAACTATATTAAGGTAAAAAATTACTTTAGAAACTACATTTTCCTGTCAGAAATACTCCTCAGAACAAATCCTGTCATGATGGTTTACTGTATCTTCATGTCTTCATTACAGTAAAAAAATGTATGTAATTTGAATTAAGGTAAAAAAATTACTACATTTAGGTAACTACATTTTACTGTCAGAAATACTCCTTTCTGAACAAATCCTGACAGATTAGTTTATTAATCCTCTATTGTCCGCCTGTCTTGTCACCATCATAGGCCCTATCACTTTCATTTTATTGGAATAATTACGTTTTTAGTTGTCAAGTTAAAACTTTTAAGCAACATTTGTAGAAAAGTACAAAGTGACTTACCTCAGAAAATAGGTGTAGTTTTTCTACAGTACAATGGACGCCTGGTGGAATGATTTTTTAAATGTTGTTTTTATTGAAATTAAATGATTTTATTTATTGTTATAATGTATGCATTAAAATACCTAATTTTTAATGATTTGTATTTATTATAATAATGCATGCATTTAAATTAACTTATTTTTAATGAACTTTTATTATTATGCTTTTAAATTAACACATTTTTAATGAATTGTATTAATTATAATGTATTTAAATGAACTTATTTTTAATGAACTTCATGTATTCTAATGTATTTAAATAAACTTAGTTTTATCACTAGTATGAGTATTTATTATAATGGATGTATTGAAATATTTTTTTCCCAATTAAAACCTCAGTTGACTTCATTATAATTTATTCATTTTATTATTGTTGGTGTTTAGTGATGTATTAATTAATTAAATGTTTATAGAATGGGGACAACTTAAATAATTTCAAACGTACAAAATAAGATGACCGTTATCAGTTTTTCAGCACGTGATTGATTATAACCAATGAGATTGCTGGAGCTGCGCGTGGGAAATCATTCGGCTCTCTCTCGTCGTCGACGAACGGTGCTTCAGTCAAGGTATGTGTTATGTCTTAAAATTCGGAAAAAATTATCAAAATAGTGGTGGATTAATTAATTGGAATAAAAGTAAACTTATTTTAGCCTGATTACGACTGGGTATTATGACTTATGAGTAACTTATAAATGCTGTTCAAACTTAGAGGCCTAATGCGGCCACTAACGTTATTGTTAACTTATTCTCCGAGGTAACGCTAATTTCTGAGTTAATTTATGTTTTAAATGTTTATCTTAAACATACAGAATTCATTTACGTCCGTTTTGTTAATTTTAACGTTATTTATTGTTATGAAGGGTTGTGACGTTAATGCCCGAGCTATATAAAGCCCAGGCTAGGTCGATATTGTGTACATATTGAACATGTTTGAAGGCCTTACATCTTAAATACAAACGTAAACGAAGCTTTATTCCATGTAAATGTAATACATAACCTAAACCGACACTAAGTTACTCTTCTCTATTGAGCGTTCGCAAAATCCGCGCCCTTTAGTTACCGTTGCTATAGGCGACGCTCTCACTCAGGCGACGTCACTCCATGTTCTCATGCAGTGAACAATACATCGCGGACTGGAGCAGAGGGTCCACGGACAACGCGCTGACTGACAGGACAGACCAGGTTACTTTTGATATGACACTTAAGTATCAGATTTAAAAATTGGTCATTTTTTAAAAGAAATGTAAGCAATAAATACGGTTTTGTGGTTCTTTAATGTGTCTGACAGATCGCTCAGTTAAAGCTGCTCGTGAACCATAACCTCTTCCTGCTAGTTCATTTATAGCATCAAGTAAACATAAATGAGCATCAGAAGGAATGTTGTTTTAACCGTGGAAAGAAGTCTGTAGAAAAGTCTTTCTCAAATGTGAATCCTCCAATGTTAATCTACTAACTTTAACTGCTTTGCCGGACAAAATGGCGGATTATGATTGCTCAGATCGCCTGTCAATCAAACTCCTTGCGTTTGGTCAAATACGTGTGATTCATGTTCTGGCCTTTCATAATTCATAGCGGGCAGATTCAGCTTCACACACTTTTTTTTTTTTTTTTTACTTATTTACGATGTATATATGTGTATATATTTTTACTATACCTCATTACAAAAGTTAAGGTTATAACGTTACTTTCATTTGCTGTGAGCGCACCAGCTCTCTTTCATTCACGTGCCGGAGAGAGAGGGAAGATTTGCATTATAAGTAATAAATATATAATCAAAGTAAAACATTTAGGCTATGTTTACATCAGGAAAAAATAGAATTATGTAAGAAGTAACTATTTTTCTGTGCCACATGGTGAGTTTGTACAGTTATTTATTTATTTCTTTGCCTTTATTTTACCAGGGAAGAAAATCACATTGAGATTACAATCTCTTTTACAAGTGAGCCCTGGCCAAGAAGGCAGCACATAGAGGATACACTTTAACAGACAAAAAACAGAACACTAAAATCAAGCGACAAGGCATTACATTTTATCAGGTAGCCTATCCTATTCATAGTGACGTGTCATTCAATCTCATTGCAACATCTAGTCCACGTTCAGATAAGTAACACATATTGAAAAATCAAATAACAAAAACCAATAAAACATTTAATTCATGGCGATGAACACAGAAACTAGCCACATTATGAAGCCTCTCATTAAATGGATGTCAACTTATTTATATTCTCTAGGTTGCTTTTTGTAGAGATCGTCTATCTCT
This sequence comes from Phoxinus dragarum, assembly GCA_033366665.1. NCBI lineage: Eukaryota > Metazoa > Chordata > Actinopteri > Cypriniformes > Leuciscidae > Phoxinus > Phoxinus dragarum. The sequence continues at coordinate 13,509 of JARPMJ010007051.1, forward strand.
TGGTGGTTCTTCAAGTAGAAGGGTTCTGCACCCTCTAGTTGTGCCTCACACAGAATACATTTTTTCTCAACATCTTCAATTTTGTCTAGCACTGGCTTTCAGGAAACAGCACAGAGCTTTCCTGTCTACTCCAAACTTATTGGACAGATACGACAGGTTTCTGATGGCTCCTTCTTTGTATAGATGACATGCCTCTTTCAACTTTGGGCATACACTATAGTTTCGTCTAGCTTTTGTCATCTTAAGACTGTGAAACTAAGTTTATTAATAATTTTTTTGAAGATTAACATAGTGACAACCATCAGTTAATATTTAAAGTCTGATTATGAAGTATTTACATAGACGTTCAATGTGGATGAGCTTAAAGGGAGCACACTGTGCTTAATTGGAGCAAAAACTATTTTTAATTAATAAATATTAAATTAAATTTAAAGGAAAATATTTAGCTAAATTGATAATCTAGGTAATGTATTAAGTTTATACCAATTTTAATATGAACAACTATTATTGACAATATCTATGAAATTATGCTTTTTCTAATTGATGTCACACTGAAGCTGTGTGATTGTCATAGTAGTGCACCCTTTAAGCTCACCTAACAATAATATGAATTCTTTAAAAAATTACAGCAGTTTAAAACCACAGACTATCAATAAAATGTAAAATTGGAATATTATGGATTTAAAAGTACAAGCCATTAATCCCTGTCAAGTAATATATTAGTGTAGCACACAATCTTATACAGCTAGTAAGCTGGCTATGTTTGTAGCATCTGGGCTATGTTGCTAAAACTATCTTTTAGATCTAACTGTAATTATTTCCCACATGCAGGTTCCAGGTTATAATATGCAAAAGTCTAAACTTTAATCTCTTAATTTTGCAATAAGTAGATGTACTTATCCAAAATAAAGGCCTAAACGCATAAAAAATGCACATTTGAGGGGCTCCTCTTCAGGTGAAAGTTTTCAGACAGCTTTCAAAATGACCACCAGACAGTGTGAACACATGGATACACATATCTCAGTGTGCAATGGTCTGATTGGTTTAAAATTACAGGAGGTATTTAGTAACAAACACATCAATTGGTTAATACATCAAATAGGATAATACATTGCTGTTTCTTTTTATAATCTGAGCTTAAAGATGGTAGTGTGCTTAATGGGTACTTGAGCTTAATAGGTAAGTTTACCCTACCGAAAATCACTAAAACGATCACACACATGATGATACATTTGATTTAGATAAGACTTGAATTCAATATGTTAAATAAAAACCTCCAGTTATAGCTGGTTTTGCAACTCATTCCATGAAGGTGGAGCACTGTAACTAAAAGCAGTTTTGCCAAACTCTATTTTAATTTGTGGAACATCATATAGTATGCATCTACTTGATCTTATCTTGTATTCAGATCTACTAGTTAAAGTGCCTTTCAATTTCGGTTAACTCCAGGGGCAAGTATAAATGATAACACTTGTGTATTGCATAATAGTATAGCCAGTGTTTCCCCTAGAAATTTTTCCAGCAGCGGTGCTGTTATGTGCCGGAGGTTGTTACCAAGCCGCGTGCGTGGGGGTCCGGGGGCATGCACCTCTGGAAGATTTAAAAAAAAAAAAAATTTTTTAATTACCCCTTAAACCATGACTTCTGACAAGTTTTGTGGATAGAAATGGACATTTTGAGACCTACAAATATGACATACCATCAACAGATTCAAGGTCTGATTGTTTGTTTTAAACCCAAATAAGTTTCTTTCTTCTGTTGAACATAAAAGTTATTTGGAAGAATCTGGGTGACCAAACAGTTGATGTACCCCAGAGACTTCCATAGTATATATTTTTTCTACTATGGAAGTCAATGGGGACCAGCAACTATTTGGTTAGCCACATTCTTCAGAATATCTTCTTTTGTGTTCAGCACAAGAAATAAATTAATACAAGTTTGGAACAACATTAGAGTGAGTAAATAATGACATACTTTTTATTTTTGGGTGAACTATCACTTTAAGGACAAGCGGCATCATGTTTACTATTACCGGTATATGCTACTGTCTCTTTAAGACCTGAACACGACGCGTCTGATATACACGCATTTAACGAGCAGATTTTCTCTACATTTTCTGTTTTCTTTCACTTTAGACATAACCAACTTTGTTTATGTAAACCTTGTGTGTATTTGACAGTATATTAGCGCAAAAAGACTCGAAAGATAACTTATCCCAGTAACCAGGCGCTGATTGACAGGCTTTTAGTGCATGTGCGCATCGGGTGTTTGCGCTCAGAAAAGTGCGTGAATGACATGTTTAACCGGCAAAGGTTTAAATCATCACATGCAAATAATGAACTTTTGTGAACTGCAGTGTCCAGTTCCTCTGCGTTAACATTTGATGTTATAATATACGTCACAACGGTCGCGTGTTGATACGGAGGCGTCTACTTTTACTGTTGTGCTTTTACAGTGTGTAAGTGAATGTCGTAATATTACTGATCATGTGAAGATTTTGCAGTGGCGCTGAAAATCCAGCGGCGGCGCTGTGCCGCTACTGAATACATTGTAGGGGAAACACTGATAGCATTTTGATAAAATGTCTGTAGGTACTGTAGCCTACTGATATGGAACATACATATTCTAGCACATATTGTCCACCCAATTCTTTTTCTTTCCATAATTTGTTGCAGTATAATCTACTTATGATGTTCATATTCATTCATAGCATATTGGTGTAATAATTACTATTGACTGTATAAAATTCATCAGTACATTCTATTTCTCACTATATTATTCAGACTTATTGAATATGATTATAGACATTATATGATCATAGGCATAGCAAATTGATTGGTTAGTGATGATTTCTCTTTAGATTGTATATAATTAATCTGCATGTTGACTATTTGTTCTATATTATTGACTATATTCAGTGATGTTTTTTTCTTCTTCCTTTTACACTTCAGATAACGGTCATTGCCTCTGCTATGTAAGTATTATTTTATAATCATGCTTTCCAAATTCTCACACACCTATATAATGTATAAGATGGTTTTTGATGATTTTTTATTTTTTTATTTCTCACAGCATAAGCGAACCCAAAGGCTCTTTTAAGAGCCATCTCCCGTCTTCCATCTCCCATCGTCTTCCATCTATCATCATCTCCCATCGTCTACCATTGTCTGCCATTATCTACCAGAGGTGTGTGTATATTTGTTGCTGTCATTCAAGTTACTTCAGATCCACATGCCCAGCTCATCCATTCAGATGAATGCATCACATTCTGCTGGTTTCATGCAGTTTATTAGGGCCCAAGCCCTGAAAGGGCGCAGAGCCCTATTGTTCTTCTAAGGGTTTTTTGTTTTTCTTCTTCTTCTTCTTCTTTATAATAAATTTTTTTTCAAGGTTTTTGCCACTTTTGGGGGCCTTAACGTGCTCAAAAACTCTTGAAACTTTGCACACTGGTCAGAACCCGCGGCCATTAGAGCCGGACTGAAGCTGGTACCCGGGCGTGGCAGGGGGGCTCGACAGCGCCCCCTGGAACGGGGTCCGAAAACTTGGTCCATAAATCAAACACGCTTGCATGAAATAATATGAAACTCGGTACACTTATAGATCTCATCGGTTCATATATCCTTCATGCTCTGACTTTTTACCCCAGCCCAACAGGAAGTCGGCTATTTGGCGTAGTTTAAAAAACACATGCAATGGAATTTAAAATACTCCTCCTAGACGATTCAACCAATCACCACGAAACTCGGTGTGCATGAACTCAAGACATTGAGGATGATAAATTGCCAGGGGATTTTTGATATCTCGAACGGTTTGGCCGTGGCGAGGAAACGAATTTATGGCGAATATTGGAAACAGGAAGTGTGTTATAACATCCTCATACATTAATTGATCTTGATGAAACTTCAGCAGTGTGTTCGCTGTAAGAGGCCGATCACATGGATGTGACTATTGTGAGTCAAAGTTATAGCGCCACCAACTGGCAGCAGGAAGTGTGTCACTTTCGAAATGCTTTGAAATCACCCTCTTATTTTTACCCGATTTGCTTCAAACTTCATCTGTATAATGTAAACACACGACAGATGTAGACCTGTGAAAGGATTATTGATATCTTTAATACTGTCGCCATGGCAACGCTTTAAACTTTTATATTCTTCTTGGATGCATTTGAGGCTCTTAACATGCTTCAAATTGCATGAAACTCAACATGCATTTGACATTTATTGTGTAATAGACATTTCAGAAAGTTTCAGAAACGGGCGTGGTAAGGGGCTCAGTAGCGCCACCTTTAGTCAAAAATGGGGTATTAGTTTTACCTACAGTAACCAAACTCGGTACGTATATTCTTCTCTTCGATCCGGACAACTTTCTAATTTACAGTCATTAGCTCCGACCAACAGGAAGTCAGATATTTTGGTTTGAATGTGTACTGTTTGGAGCATTTTCCCTCTGCCCCTCTGTGTGTGTGTGTGTGAGGAGGGGGGCTAGTTTAGTTTAACCATTTCTCTGCTGTGTGCAAAATCTCTAGCACTTTTGAGGGCCTTAACATGCTCGAAAACTCTTGAAATTTTGCATACAGTTCAGAACCCGCGGCCAACAGGGCCAGGCTGAAGCTGGTACCCGGGCGTGGCAGGGGGGCTCGACAGCGCCCCCTGGAATGGGATTCGAACACTTGTCCGTATATCAAACACGCTTGCATGAATTATTATGAAACTCGGTACACATATAGATTTAATCGGGCCGAACAAGTTTCCCTGGGTCAAGTTTTACGCCAGCCCAACAGGAAGTCGGCTATTACGGGTTGATTGGAGAACGCTTGCTCTCGCATTTGAAACACTTCTCCTAGAGAATTCATCCGATGACCACGAAACTCGGTCAGCATGAAGTCAAGACATGGAAGATGATAAATTGCCAGGGGATTTTTGATATCTCGAACGGTTTGGCCGTGGCGAGGAAACAAATTTATGATTAAAAAAGGATGCATAAAGTGTGTTATAACTTAGTTATAGTTTTACCTACAGTAACCAAACTCGGTACGTATATTCTTCTCTTCGATCCAGACAACTTTCTAATTTACAGTCATTAGCTCCAACCAACAGGAAGTCAGATATTTGAATGTGTATTTTCTCTCTCTCTGTCTCTCTGCCATTCTGTGTGTGTGTGTGTCTGTCTGTGTGGGGAGGGGAGGGTGTGTGTGTGTGTGTGTGTGTGTGTGTGTGTGTGTGTGTGTGTGTGTGTGTGTGTGTGTGTGTGTGTGTGTGTGTGTGTGTGTGTGTGTGTGTGTGATTTTGGTTGGGTGACAGTTGTAGGTTACAGTTTGACAATTGCACAATGTTGTGTTTCATTGCGAGTGTACACAAATATAAGGAAACACTTTGCATTTTGAAAGATGGTCTGTATGAACAAAATGACGGAGTATGTTTTTATGTCTCCATTGTTCGATCGAGCCTCACACACACACACACACACACACACACACACACACACACACACACACACACACACACACACACACACACACACACACACACACACACACACACACACACACACACACACAGCATTCCAGCATTGCAATCTTGACATCGCAGCATGTTCATTATAGCCTTAATAAAATATAATAATAAAATAGTCAACCTTACATATAAAAATTACACTGCTCTGTTTAAATAGTCAGTTGTACAGTTTGTGCCGTTCATAGTAAGCACCGCTCCACTGTGATGTTTCCAAGCACATTTTTGCGCATTTGAAGAGGATAATTTTTCTATATTGGAACGTGAGTGTACAAAGTGTACAAAGTACAAAGCCTATAAAAAGAATAGTTTAGCATCCAAAAATTTTAATAATATATATATTATTATTATATATATAATAATATATATGTTAAAAATGAGGGGGGAAAAGAATTTACATAATATATATATATATATATTTTTTATATATATATATAATTAAAGCTGCAAGCAGCGATGGAGGGCCCAAGCCGGTGGCACTGCCACCCGGTGCCTTTAGTTCCACTAAAGGCACCAGGGTGGCGGTGCCACCGGCTTGGGCCCGCAATCGCTGCTTGCAGCTTTAATTATATTTTTTATTGAATTTAATGTATTTTTTGCCAAACTCCAGTGCTATAACTAAATTACTCAAAATTATTGGTTGAGTATCATGCATTTGTTTTGAATATATCTTCTAACAGATTTTTCTAAAGTCTATTTATTTAATGAGTAATATTTTGTATAGTGCTTTTTAACATTGTTATGATTATCTTTTAACGGAATGCAATTTTTTACACCGGTTTTCTTTTGTTTGCAGCATTGATCATATCTGGTGACGCTCACTATGTAAGTACGACTGTAATGCTAATTTGTAATGCCATTTGCACTGCATACACTTACTGCTAAATGTTAATGCAATATTGGACTTTTTAAACATTATATCTTGAAGGACATTGTATAACAACTTTTACATTATTTTTTTTTTTTTTTATCGTCTACAGTAGATTGGACATCTTCTGTCCATCTAGGTGAGTAAAGTACCATTATTAAACATGTACAATTACACAGATTGTTATCATCATAGTGAATGAAAAATGTTGGCCGTTTTGTTTTGCTGTTAAAACTTAAGATTGTTTTCTTGTTCGCAGTGTTGGTCATCTCTGGAGAAGCTCACCATGTAAGTACTGTAATGCCATTTGCACTGAATGTTCACTTAATTTTGAGTGGTAGAAAGTTTTAAAATCACTGCTGCATGTTAATGAATTATTATGGGACAACATAATATATCTTGAAGAAGAGTGTATTACAATACAAACTTTTGATAAATGTGAACATAAGGACTTATTTGAGCTGTGAACAAATCTAAATTGTCTTTTTTTCTCTTGTCTACAGTAGATTGAAGTCTTGTCCATCTAGGTGAGTAGAATAGTTAAACAGGTTTTTATTTTATTTCACTTAAATAGTGAAATTTGGGAATGTTGATTACTAAGATTTAAAAATAATAATAATAATTTCCATCTTCAGTAATAACAAAAAAGTAAGTTACTTATTGATGTTATTATTGTATTTAAAATGATTCATGCAATGGCAAATTAGTTCTTATTAACATTTAATAATTCAATAATTCCTGTACTTTTATATAGGCATGTTTGTCTGTGTTAAGAATGTAACTAACTTGTTTTTTCTTCTTCTGTGTATGTGTCTCTGCGTGTGTGTGTGTGTGTGTTATCTGTCCTGTCCTGTCCTATCCTGTCCTATCAACACCTTTTATCCATTTTCACTCAAACCTTTATCCTGCTTATTTCTTAAACCTTGGCCATTTCTTCACTTTCTCTTCCCAAACTGACAAAAAAAATCTGGCCTGTATCACAAAACGCCGCTGCTCTGCTTGCTGCTTGCTTGCTCGCAAACCAAAACGCACCCAATGCAATCTCTTCTCCAATGCAAAACAAACGCACTGAAGCAGCTTGCTAACGCATCTTTAAAAATTAGCCAGTAACCCCAACTCTTGAACCAAAAACCAAACCCAAACTTTGAACCCAAAAACCAAACCCAAACTTTGAACCCAAAAACCAAACCCAAACTTTGAACCCAAAAACCAAACCCAAACTTTGAACCCAATAACCAATTGATTTACAGTGCCGGACAGCTTGAAAGAGGGACCGGCTCCATCTCCAGCTTCCCCTGCTGATCTCCTGATCTCCAGTCTGTCCTGCTGATCTGAGGACTGCGTTGGAAGATCATCCTTCAAGCACACACACACACAGTCATTTGTTTGTTAACCAACTGTTTAGCTTTGCATTACATAGGGTTGCTCATTTTCTAAAGTATTATCACATATTAACTTTATTTAGCTGTTGTTTAGTTTTTGTGACTGCTTTGAATCGGCTCTTATTAATAAAGTCCAGTTTCTGTTTAGTAAGTTCAGTCTTGTAACATCTATATTGTATAGTTGATTTCACAATCTTTTGGGTGTCATTTTATAAACCAGTCTAATATTGTTTGGTGATATCAGTGGTTAGCATTTTACAACTTTCTCATTTTTACGAGTAATATTTAACCTAAGTTACAGTTTAATAAGCAATATCTGGTTTAGCATTGCATTAATTTATTTTCTGTATTATTTACATCACATTTAACTAGATTGCAGATATAGTTTTTTTTTTGGTAAAATTTCCTATATTGGTCATACTTTGATATATATTGTCTAAAATATATTAATTGTTAAGTATAGTAAGTTCATAGATCAATTAAGTATTTAATAATCAGTAGTACAATACATTGTTTTATATTTACTACGTTTATCAGCGTTAAAACATCACCATGCCAAAAAAAGGTAAGAGGAGTGCATCTCAGAAACAGCGCAGAAAGCAAGAAGCTTCGGGTGGCTCCAGTAGCGGTAACTCTGTGTCAAATAGCGTCGATGCGAACCCGTATGTTCTGTCAGTTGCAGCATCCCACTGTCAAAGCGATCCAAGGTACAATATTTACTCCAGAGGCCGTCAGTGTACTTGCAATGCGTTGATGTTCCTAGCTGTCCATAATGAACGTAATGAGTTGCGCAGTTTCGATCTAGACCGCATTTTACAGAAAGGTGATGCAGTTTACACTAGTCTCAAACGAACACTGCAGAGCAAAAGACAATTTGTGTCAAATTTTTTAAACTTTGATGAGCTGCCAAGCACAGTTGAGACCAACTCAGTCTGCTACAACATCCTGAAACATCCTCAGAGAGTTGGGTTCCTAAAAGATTCACCTGTCCTAGGCGAGTATGAAAACCTTGAGAATACTCTGCAATGTCTCAGAGCTGATGTGAGTGACGCGTTGCTGCTGGTTGGATGCACGTGTATCGCTGTATTCAGAGATCGCTCAGGGAGGTTTGGTTATTTCGATTCTCACTGCAGAAGCATATATGGAATGCCTGAAGAAAATGAAAGCACAGGTACGGCCGTGATGTTGACCTTCTTCCGTTTAGAAGACCTGATCGAGAGGCTGATACTATTGTTTCAAGGGTGTTTCGATTTGAGAGACCAGCAACAATTTAATCTGCTGCCTATATCATTTATTAATCCGATAACAGAAAGCAGTGTATGCACTGAAGTCTCCCTGAACTGCTGTGAGCTTGAACGTGATGTACAACCATCTGTCTCTTCTGAGAACAAAGCTCTGTCAGAAAGTGAACAATGCAGGTCTGCTGATGTATCACAACAGTGTGTCCAAGATCCGGTTCAACAACCATCTGAGACTAATGTTATTGGAGCCACTTCAACTAATGATCAAGCCCACTTTACTTATCAAGATGAAATGGGCATTCTAACTACTGTCACTCAGAATCAAGACAGTAATAATGTGTCATTCAGTGAACTTTCTCATGGCATGCTCTCACATGATCAATTGCCATTGTCGGCTCCAAATCATCAAAATTCACAATCGACAAACAAGCAGACAGAAAAACTGAACAAGACCCGGAAGCGAAAGGCTTACTGTAAAAAATGGCAGAAAGAAATGGTTCAGATGCAAGGTGTTTGTGACAAAAAACAGGCTGATGATAAAAGTAGTGAATCCAGGCAAAGGCGTAAACGAGCCATGAAGAGCAAGTATTGGAAAAATATGAGTTACAGAGAAGCCCACAAACAAGCAATGAAAAACAATTATAAAAATATTAATGAATACAGAGAGCGAAAAAAGGCTTTTGTAATTAGCAAGTACAGAAATAATGAACAATTCAGAAAGAAACAAAAGAATTATATAATAAAAAATTACAGGAATGATGAACAATTCAGGGAGAAACAAAAGAATTATATAATAAAAAATTACAGGAATGATGAACAATTCAGGGAGAAACAAAAGAATTATATAATAAAAAATTACAGGAATGATGAACAATTCAGGGAGAAACAAAAGAATTATATAATAAAAAATTACAGGAATGATGAACAATTCAGGGAGAAACAAAAGTATTACATAATAAAAAATTACAGGAATGATGAACAATTCAGGGAGAAACAAAAGAATTATATAATAAAAAATTACAGGAATGATGAACAATTCAGGGAGAAACAAAAGAATTATATAATAAAAAATTACAGGAATGATGAACAATTCAGGGAGAAACAAAAGAATTATATAATAAAAAATTACAGGAATGATGAACAATTCAGGGAGAGACAAAAAAGATATATAATTCAAAAGTACAGGAACAATGTTAAATATAAGGAACAGCATAGGCAATATCTTGTTGATAGATATTTAAACGATCCCATTTTTAGGCAAAGGCAAAAGGACCATTATACAAACCGATGCAAAAATTATCCAAACTTCTATGAAAAAAAGAAGAACATTTTTAAACAACGTTATCACTGCGATGCACATTTTAGGGCTCGCCAGAAAGAATATAATTTATTCAAATCTAAAAACAAAATATCTGAACTCAAGATACTTCACAAAGTACACTGTGCACAAGACATACAGCGCAAATACAAAAACATGAATCTGATGCGCCAGCAGAGAGACACTTTACCAAATACCCAGCCTGACGCAGTACAAGATCCGACTGTGTTAAGAGCCATAACTGTTTTCAGAGATGTTATAAAACAGGGGCCAACTTATGTCTGCACATGCTGTGCCAGAGCGCTCTTCTCAAATCAAGTCAAATCATGTGATCGTGAGCTCTATCAGAAGAATCCAACAGTAGCTTCAGTTTGCTTGACTGGAAACTATGTTCACGTCTGCTCCGACTGCCCTGCTCAATGTCCCTTGGAGTACAGGAAAACAGAATGGATCTGTCACTGCTGCCATAATAAACTATTGTGTGGTCAGATGCCAGACATTGCTGTGGCCAATAAACTTCAGTTTGCTCCCATTCCTCCTGAACTCTGCGATTTGAATGTTCTTGAAAGACACGTTATTGCAAAGTACATTCCTTTTGCTAAGATTGTTACACTACCGAAAGGCCAGCAACGAGCTATTAAAGGTGCCGTGATTTCTGTTGCATCTGAAGTAGAAACGACAGTGAATTCTTTACCCAGACCAAGAAGTGAATCACAACTGCTTACAGTGAAACTGAAAAGGCGTCTGTGTTACCAAGGTCACTATCAGTTTCAGACTTTGAACATGCAAAAGGTTTTGTCTGCTTTAAGAAAGCTAAAAGATATCCATTCAGAATATAAAGATATCTTCATTAATGCAGAATTCTCTGAGGAAGAAATGTTTAACGAACAGTGTGCAAATGACATCAGTGCTCCTGATGAGGAAATGGATATTGAGAACACTGAAGAACAGAGCAATGAGAATGAACACAATGATGCTAATGATGACACTCCTGCAGAAGAGCAATCGAGAGGCCTTGCCTTAGATACATGTCTTCAGCCCCCAGATCTCGGCCAGCAGCTGTTGTCTTATGATGATGGAATATTTTGCATTGCCCCAGCAGAGAGAAACACTCCTGTAAACACTTTCAAAATTCCTAAACTTGAGTCTATGGCATTTCCAGTGCAGTTTCCAGATGGCAAGAACACACTTGATGAGCCGGACAGAGCAAAACATGTTTCCCCCAGCAGATACTTTAACTCTAGACTATTCTCTATTGACAATCGTTGTGCAAAGGATACCAACTATATCTTCTTTGCGCAGTTTGTGACTGAAATGAACATGGCCACATCGAGTATGTCTATCCAGCTGAGGAAAGCAAAACCAATGACCCGTGATGGACGCAGAATAAACTGTTCAATGCTGCAGGACAAGCACGAGTTAGAAAAGCTTGTAATAAATAAGGAAGCTACACGATTCATGCAACCATTAAGAGGGACTCCAGCATACTGGGAGAAATCTCTCCGTGATTTGTTTGCTATGCTGAGACAGCTGGGCACTCCTACATTTTTCTGTACGTTTAGTGCTGCTGAGATGAGATGGCCTGATGTGATTACTGCTATTAAAGCACAACAAGGTGAAACCGTGAACTTTGCTGAATTAGACTGGTCTGAAAAATGTGAAATCCTCAGAAGCAACCCTGTCACAGCCATGCGGATGTTTGAAAAACGAGTTGAAGCCTTGATGAGAGATTTGATCAATTCACCTGCTCGACCTATCGGTGAGGTAATTGACTTCTTTTACAGAGTAGAGTTCCAGCTACGTGGTTCTCCGCACATTCACTGCTTATTTTGGGTGAAAGATGCTCCAGAGTTTGAAAAAGATCAAGATCAGGATGTGTGTGATTTCATTGATAAATACATCTCATGCAAATTACCAGACCCAGACAGAGACCAAGAACTACATAAAATTGTGAGTGAAGTACAGATGCACAGTCGTAACCACTCAAAATCCTGTAGAAAGAACAAGAAGCACTGCCGGTTTGGATTTCCTAAACCACCCATTAACAGAACCATGATATCCCGGCCCAGGCCTCCTCCTGCAGATCAGTCTGATGAAGGGAATGAAGCAGAGGAAAGAAATGATGTCAGTGTTGCAAAAGAACAGCTACAAAAAGTGTGGGATCTACTGAATGACGCAACTCAGAGTTTTGATACCGTTACACAGCTACTTCATAAAGTAAACATGACGTATGAAGAGTATAAGAAACATATTGCTACTATTTCTACATCAAGTTCAATATTCATGGAGAGACGACCACAGGACTGCTGGGTGAACGGCTATAATCCACTGCTGTTAAGAGCCTGGGATGCAAACATGGACATACAGTTCATTCTGAACCCCTACAGCTGTATCATGTATATTGTCTCGTACATTTCAAAAGCTGAACATGAGATGAGTGATTACCTTAAAAAAGTGATAAAAGACTCAAGCCATGATAACCTGTCTGAACGTGAGTGCATGAAGCAGGTCATGAATGCATATTCAAAGAACAGAGAAGTCAGTGCTCAGGAGGCAGTCGCTCGCACATGCAGTCTGAAGTTAAAATCATCATCACGTGCTGTCATATTCATACCTACAGATGACAACGCTGTAAAGATGAGTTTACCGATGAGCTGCTTGCAGACTATGGATGATGACATAGAGAACGTGTGGATGACAGGATTGCCAGACAAGTACAAGGCCAGACCAAACAGACCTGAATTTCAGAACATGTGCATGGCTGAATTTGCAAGTGAATACCGCATTGTCTATGCAGGACAAAAAAAAGGTAAAAATGTTTTGCAACTTCAAAAAAACTTGGGACACATACAGAAAAGAACAAGAGGAAAACCTGCTGTCATCAGATTTGCCCGTTTTTCACAGCAGAAAAACCCAGAAAAATTCTTTGGAACTTTTCTAAAACTTTACTTGCCATATCGATCAGATAAGCAGCTGAAGTCCACAAGATTTCCGACATACGAATCATTTTATGCGTTCGCTTCTGTAAAACTAACAGGAACTGATGAACTGCAGCGTGTGTGCAATATTGTAAACGAAAACCGTGAGAAATATGAAAAACATAATGAGGCTATAGAACAGGCTATTGAGGATTTTGAACAGAATGGTCCAGTTGAAGATGCATGGACTACATTGGCTCCAGCAAATGAACTGATCCGTTTGGAGAGCATATCGGAACGAGAACCCACTGATCCTAATGATGTGAACGAGCAGGACGATATTCCTGAATACACAGCATCTACCTCTGTCAGTAACACAGCCATGCCACTCGTGGAAGCTACACAACAAAATCCTGCACAGATTCGCAAAATGTACCAGAGCTTGAATCAAACACAAGCTTCCATATTTTATGCAGTCCGAGACTGGTGCAAAAGATGTGTCTCTGGTGAAAACCCACAGCAATTTCTGTATTTTTTGAATGGAGGAGCAGGAGTTGGTAAATCACACGTTATCAAATCTATTTATGCAGAAGCAACCAAGATTCTGCGCAGACTACCATGCATACGAGAGCATACTGACATTTCCAAGCCAACTGTTCTTTTAACAGCATTCACCGGAACCGCTGCATTTAACATCTCAGGGAAAACACTGCACTGTCTCCTGAAACTCCCAAGAAGCTTGAAGCCTCCATACCAAGGCCTGGGAAACAGCTTGGATGAAATCAGGGCAGACCTTTCTAATGCACACATTTTAATTATCGACGAAATCTCAATGGTGTCAAAACAGTTGTTTGCCTATGTGAACTGGAGACTGCAACAGATTAAAGGAAACCAGAAACCTTTTGGTGGTTTATCTTTATTAGCTGTGGGAGATTATTATCAATTACCACCTGTGGGAAGAGCAAAACCCCTCTGTGTGTATGAGGACCATGCGCTGGACTTCTGGACAGATCATTTTCAAATGATAACTATGACTCAGATCATGAGACAGAGAGATGATCTGGCATATGCTGAGCTGCTCAACAGACTGAGAGTAAAAAAGAAGCACGAGAAGCTGACGGATGCAGACAGGTGCATGTTAGAAACTGTAATAAGATCCTCCCCTGAAGAGTGTCCCACTGATGCATTGCACATCTATGCAACCAATAAAGAGGTAGACAAGCACAACACTGAAGCCATATCCTCCCGCTTTTCAAATATCATTAACATTGATGCACATGATTACAAAAAAGATCCCAGAACAGGAGAAATGAAAAGGCAAGCGACACCATTTAAAGGAGACAATCGTGACCTTATTGACACACTACAGATTGCTATTGGTGCACGGGTGATGCTAACCAGAAATATTGATGTAGGAGATGGATTGGTTAACGGCACCTTTGCCAAGGTGGCAAAAGCCCATACCCGAGATGGATTTGTTCAATTAATTGGTCTTCATTTAGATAATGTGACTGCTGGACAGAAACATCGCAACAAAGCACCTGATGGAGACAACAACATTGTCTATATTGAGAGGTCAGAGGAACCACTGAAAAGAAAAGGAACAGTTCGAAGACAATTTCCCATGAAGCTTGCTTTCGCATGTACCATCCATAAAGTGCAAGGAATGACGACTGATCGCGCTGTTGTATCTCTGAAGCACATATTCGAATCAGGCATGGCATACGTTGCACTCAGCAGAACAACATCACTAAGTGGACTGCACATTACTGACTTCGATGAAAAGAAAGTCTTCTGTGATCCAGAAATAAGTGCCTCCTTGGAGAACATGCCAAGAGCGGATTTTCACAGTATCCAACCCATCCTACATATTGTACAGGATTCCAACCTGAATTCAGCTCTTAAAATCATTCATCACAACACAGAGGGACTGGAGTGTCATATGGATGATTTAAAATGCCACCATGAGCTTCTCTTGGCTGATGTTTTGTGCCTCACTGAAACGCACCTGTCAGGCTCAGCTGTACCTGCACATCTACATCTGGATGGATACACCATGTACAAACGCAACAGGCATGCATCCTACACAAACTATGCACACTTGGCAAACAAGAATGGTGGTGGAGTGGCCATTTATGTGAAGAACAGCTTTCAAGTTCGTCCTCTGATGTACATACAGAATGTTACTGACTTGGAATATTTGGTTTTGAAGATAGAAGCCCCCAAACCAGCACTTCTTGCAGTAATCTACAGACCACCAAGTTATAATTTGGCAGAGTTTTTGGCACATCTGAATGCCCTCTTGACATCTCTGGAGATCATCGATTTCAAGCCTCTGATCGTTTGTGGCGACTTCAATGAAGATCAGCTTTCTCATTGCAACAAACCTATTCTCAATTTGTTTGAAGATAAAGGATACACACAGCTAATTAGCACCGGGACAACAGAAAAAAAACACTCTTCTGGACCCTGTGTTCATAAGTGGCGCAAACTCAAACGTCAGAGCAGGAGTTCTACAGACGTATTACAGCTATCATGATCCTGTGTATTGTGTTTTAGAATAGATACATCAAAAATATAAAAATCTGCATCATACATTCAACACTGCTGTAAGACATCCTGATTTTAGAAAAATAATAATGCTAATGAAAATGAAAATGAAAATAAATGCAATGTATAATAACACACTGTTTACTTCTTGTGTGCATGTGTGTGTGTATGTGTTAGTTATATACTGTCTGTGTGTGTGTGTGTGTGTGTGTGTGTGTGTGTGTGTGTGTGTGTGTGTGTGTTAGATAAAGAATGAATGGGGAGTGAATGTCCTTTCCAAGGATCGCCACCTTGACGTGGTGGAAAGGCTTGTGTGTTCCATTGATCCCAAGAGTGAGTAATTCTGGAGCTTTTTACTCCAGTTTGACTTGCTTAAGGGTGAGGTTCCAGACTAAGTGCGATCCACATGGGCACTAGCTGAATAAAATTATATTTTGAGCATAATTACTTGATTTTGTCTTTCTTGATCCTTTTATAACAATAAAATATTGTGTGGCCATCACATGCAAAATGATCCATTCAATTATAAAAATCTGTCGGACAAACATATATATTCTATCAATGTCTAATAAATTGGCAAATGACCTGCCATGGTAATGAAATATGAATCACAATCACATTGAATAGATAGATAGATAGTTAGAAAGAGATAGATAGATTAGTTAGTTAGAAAGAAAGATTATTCAGAAAGCAAGATTAGTTAGAAAGAAATAAAGATTAGTTAGAAATATAGTTAAAAAGAGATAGATAGATAGTTAGAAAGGAAGATAGATTAGTTAGAAAGAAAGAAAGATTAGTTAGAAAGAAAGAAAGAATGAAAGAAAAATGGATTAGTTAGAAAGAAAGATGGATCTGTTAGAAAGAAAGAAAGATTATTTAGAAAGAAAGAAAGAAAGAAAGATGGATTTGTTAGAAAGAAAGAAAGAATATTTAGAAAGAAAGATAATTTAGAAAGAAAGTTAAGTTAGAAAGAAAGAAAGAAAGAAAGATTAGTAAGAAAGAGAGATTATTAAGAAAGAAAAGAGGATTAGTTAGAAAGAAAAATCGATTAGTTACAAAGAAAGAAAGAAAGATTAGTTAGTTAGAAAGAAAGATTAGTTAGAAATAAATAAAGAAAGAAAGAAACATTAGTAAGAAAGACAGAAAGATTAGTAAGAAAGAAAGAAAGAAAGAAAGAACGAAAGAAAGGAGAATTAGTTAGAAAGAAAGACACAATTGTTAAAAAGAAAGAAAGATTAGTTAGAAAGATAGATAGATAGTTAGAAAGAAAGAAAGATCGATTAGTTAGAAAGAAAGAAATATTAGTTAGAAAGAAAGAAAGAAAGATGGATTAGTTAGAGAGACAGAAAGATGGATTAGTCAGAAAGAAAGAAAGAATATAGATTAGTTAAAAAGAAAGAAAGATTAGTAAGAAAGAAAGATTAGTTAGAAAGAAAGGAAGATTAGTTAGAAAGAAAGAAAGATGGATTAGTTAGAGAGACAGAAAGATGGATTAGTCAGAAAGAAAGAAAGAATATAGATTAGTTAAAAAGAAAGAAAGATTAGTAAGAAAGAAAGATTAGTTAGAAAGAAAGGAAGATTAGTTAGAAAGAAAGAAAGAAAGAAAGAAAGAAAGAAAGAAAGAAAGAAAGAAAGAAAGAAAGAGGAGGATTATTAAGAAAGACAGATTTGTTAGAAAGAAAGAAAGAAAGAAAGATTAGTTGGAAAGAAAGAGATTAGTTAGAAAAAAGAAAGAAAGAAAGAGATTAGTTAGAAAAAAAGAAAGAAAGAAAGAAGGATTTGTTAGAAAGAAAGAAAGAAAGAAAGCTATATTAGTTAGAAAGAAAGAGATTAGTTAGAAAAAAAGAAAGAAAGAAAGAAGGATTAGTTAGAGAGACAGAAAAATGGATTAGTTAGAAAGAAAGAAAGAATATAAAATTAGTTAGAAAGAAAGAAAGATTAGTAAGAAAGAAAGATTAGTTAGAAAGAAAGAAAGAAAGAAAGGAGGATTATTAGGAAAGATTAGTTAGTTAGAAAAAAAGAAAAAAAGAGATAGATTAGTTAGAAAGACAAAAGAAAGAAAGATAGATTAGTTAGAAAGAAAGAAAGATTAGTTAGAAAGAAAGATAAGTTACAAAGAAAGAAAGACAGATTAGTAAGAAAGAGAGAAAGATAGATAGATAGAAAAAGATATATCGATTAGTTAGAAAGATAGAGATAGATAGATAGATAGATATATAGATAGATAGATAGATAGTTACATAGATAGATTAGTTAGAAAGAAAGATGGAAGATTAAAAACTGTATTAACTGAATTAAAAAGAAAGATTAGTTATTGTGTAGTGTAGTGTTGTGTAGTGTTGTGTTGTGTTGTGTTATGCAGTGTTGTAGTGTTGTGTTGTGTTGTGTAGTGTTGTGTTGTGTAGTGTTGTGTTGTGTTGTGTAGTGTTGTGTTGTGTAGTGTTGTGTTGTGTAGTGTTGTGTTGTGTTGTGTAGTGTTGTGTTGTGTTGTGTAGTGTTGTGTTGTGTAGTGTTGTGCTGTGTTGTGTTGTGTAGTGTAGTGTTGTGTAATGTAGTGTAGTGCAGTGTTGTGTAGTGTAGTGTAGTGTAGTGTTGTGTTGTGTGTAGTGTTGTGTAGTGTAGTGTAGTGTAGTGTAGTGTTGTGTAGTGTTGTGTAGTGTAGTGTAGTGTTGTGTGTAGTGTTGTGTAGTGTAGTGTAGTGTAGTGTAGTGTTGTGTAGTGTTGTGTAGTGTTGTGTAGTGTTGTGTAGTGTTGTGTAGTGTTGTGTTGTGTGTGTTGTGTGTGTGTTGTGTTGTAGTGTAGTGTTGTGTTGTGTAGTGTAGTGTTGTGTTGTGTAGTGTTGTGTAGTGTTCTGTAGTGTAGTGTTGTGTAGTGTAGTGTAGTGTTGTGTTGTGTAGTGTTGTAGTGTTGTGTTGTGTAGTGTTGTGTTGTGTAGTGTTGTGTAGTGTAGTGTAGTGTTGTGTAATGTAGTGTAGTGCAGTGTTGTGTAGTGTAGTGTAGTGTAGTGTTGTGTTGTGTTGTGTAGTGTAGTGTAGTGTTGTGTAGTGTTGTGTTGTGTTGTGTTGTGTAGTGTTGTGTTGTGTAGTGTTGTGTAGTGTAGTGTTTGTGTAGTGTTGTGTAGTGTTGTGTTGTGTTGTGTAGTGTAGTGTAGTGTTGTGTAGTGTAGTGTAGTGTAGTGTTGTGTAGTGTAGTGTTGTGTAGTGTAGTGTAGTGTAGTGTAGTGTTGTGTAGTGTTGTGTTGTGTTGTTGTGTTGTGTTGTGTAGTGTAGTGTTGTGTTGTGTTGTGTTGTGTAGTGTAGTGTAGTGTAGTGTATTGTTGTGTAGTGTTGTGTCGTGTAGTGTTGTGTTGTGTAGTGTTGTGTTGTGTAGTGTTGTGTAGTGTAGTGTAGTGTTGTGTTGTGTAGTGTTGTGTAGTGTAGTGTTGTGTAGTGTAGTGTTGTGAAGTGTAGTGTTGTGTTGTGTCGTGTTGTGTTGTGTAGTGTAGTGTAGTGTAGTGTTGTGTAGTGTAGTGTTGTGTTGTGTTGTGTAGTGTTGTGTAGTGTAGTGTTGTGTAGTGTTGTGTTGTGTAGTGTTGTGTAGTGTAGTGTTGTGTTGTGTAGTGTAGTGTTGTGTTGTGTAGTGTTGTGTAGTGTGTAGTGTTGTGTAGTGTAGTGTAGTGTAGTGTTGTGTTGTGTAGTGTAGTGTTGTGTTGTGTAGTGTAGTGTAGTGTTGTGTAGTGTTGTGTAGAGTAGTGTTGTGTAGTGTAGTGTTGTGTTGTGTAGTGTTGTGTAGTGTTGTGTAGTGTAGTGTTGTGTAGTGTTGTGTAGTGTTGTGTTGTGTTGTGTAGTGTTGTGTAGTGTAGTGTAGTGTTGTGTAGTGTTGTAGTGTAGTGTTGTGTAGTGTAGTGTTGTGTAGTGTTGTGTTGTGTTGTGTAGTGTTGTGTTGTGTTGTGTAGTGTAGTGTTGTGTTGTGTTGTGTTGTGTTGTGTAGTGTAGTGTTGTGTTGTGTTGTGTAGTGTAGTGTTGTGTTGTGTTGTGTTGTGTTGTGTTGTGTTGTGTAGTGTTGTGTTGTTGTGTTGTGTTGTGTAGTGTTGTGTTGTGTTGTGTAGTGTTGTGTTGTGTAGTGTTGTGTTGTGTAGTGTTGTGTTGTGTGTGATGTGTAGTGTAGTGTAGTGTAGTGTAGTGTATTGTTGTGTAGTGTTGTGTAGTGTAGTGTAGTGTTGTGTAGTGTTGTGTTGTGTAGTGTAGTGTTGTGTAGTGTAGTGTAGTGTTGTGTAGTGTAGTGTAGTGTTGTGTTGTGTAGTGTAGTGTAGTGTAGTGTAGTGTTGTTTAGTGTAGTGTAGTGTTGTGTTGTTGTGTAGTGTAGTGTAGTGTTGTGTTGTGTTGTGTAGTGTTGTGTAGTGTAGTGTAGTGTAGTGTATTGTTGTGTAGTGTTGTGTCGTGTAGTGTTGTGTTGTGTAGTGTTGTGTTGTGTAGTGTTGTGTAGTGTAGTGTAGTGTAGTGTTGTGTAGTGTTGTGTAGTGTAGTGTTGTGTAGTGTAGTGTTGTGAAGTGTAGTGTTGTGTTGTGTAGTGTTGTGTTGTGTAGTGTAGTGTAGTGTAGTGTTGTGTAGTGTAGTGTTGTGTTGTGTTGTGTTGTGTAGTGTTGTGTAGTGTAGTGTTGTGTAGTGTTGTGTTGTGTAGTGTAGTGTTGTGTAGTGTAGTGTAGTGTAGTGTTGTGTTGTGTAGTGTTGTGTAGTGTTGTGTTGTGTAGTGTTGTGTAGTGTGTAGTGTAGTGTTGTGTAGTGTAGTGTAGTGTTGTGTTGTGTAGTGTAGTGTTGTGTTGTGTAGTGTAGTGTAGTGTTGTGTAGTGTTGTGTAGAGTAGTGTTGTGTAGTGTTGTGTTGTGTAGTGTTGTGTAGTGTTGTGTAGTGTAGTGTTGTGTTGTGTAGTGTTGTGTAGTGTTGTGTTGTGTTGTGTTGTGTAGTGTTGTGTAGTGTAGTGTAGTGTTGTGTAGTGTTGTAGTGTAGTGTTGTGTAGTGTAGTGTTGTGTTGTGTTGTGTAGTGTTGTGTTGTGTTGTGTAGTGTAGTGTTGTGTTGTGTAGTGTAGTGTTGTGTTGTGTTGTGTTGTGTAGTGTTGTGCTGTGTTGTGTTGTGTTGTGTTGTGTAGTGTTGTGTTGTGTTGTGTTGTGTAGTGTTGTGTTGTGTAGTGTTGTGTTGTGTAGTGTTGTGTTGTGATGTGATGTGTTGTGTTGTGTATTGTAGTGTAGTGTAGTGTAGTGTAGTGTATTGTTGTGTAGTGTTGTGTAGTGTAGTGTAGTGTTGTGTAGTGTTGTGTTGTGTAGTGTAGTGTTGTGTAGTGTAGTGTAGTGTAGTGTTGTGTAGTGTAGTGTAGTGTTGTGTTGTGTAGTGTAGTGTAGTGTAGTGTAGTGTTGTTTAGTGTAGTGTAGTGTAGTGTAGTGTAGTGTAGTGTAGTGTTGTGTAGTGTTGTGTTGTGTAGTGTAGTGTTGTGTTGTGTTGTGTAGTGTTGTGTAGTGTTGTGTAGTGTTGTGTAGTGTTGTGTTGTGTAGTGTTGTGTTGTGTAGTGTAGTGTTGTGTTGTGTTGTGTAGTGTTGTGTAGTGTTGTGTAGTGTTGTCTTGTGTAGTGTTGTGTTGTGTAGTGTTGTGTAGTGTTGTGTTGTGTAGTGTAGTGTTGTGTAGTGTAGTGTAGTGTAGTGTTGTGTAGTGTAGTGTTGTGTGGTGTAGTGTTGTGTGGTGTAGTGTTGTGTAGTGTAGTGTTGTGTTGTGTTGTGTAGTGTAGTGTTAGTGTAGTGTAGTGTTGTGTTGTGTAGTGTAGTGTAGTGTTGTGTAGTGTAGTGTTGTGTAGTGTAGTGTAGTGTTGTGTAGTGTTGTGTTGTGTTGTGTAGTGTAGTGTTGTGTTGTGTAGTGATGTGTAGTGTAGTGTTGTGTAGTGTAGTGTAGTGTAGTGTTGTGTAGTGTAGTGTAGTGTTGTGTGGTGTAGTGTTGTGTTGTGTTGTGTTGTGTTGTGTAGTGTAGTGTTGTGTAGTGTGTGTTGTGTAGTGTAGTGTTGTGTGGTGTAGTGTAGTGTTGTGTTGTGTTGTGTAGTGTAGTGTAGTGTAGTGTTGTGTAGTGTAGTGTTGTGTAGTGTTGTGTAGTGTTGTGTAGTGTAGTGTTGTGTAGTGTAGTGTGTGTAGTGTAGTGTTGTGTAGTGTTGTGTAGTGTAGTGTAGTGTTGTGTTGTGTTGTGTAGTGTGTAGTGTAGTGTTGTGTAGTGTAGTGTAGTGTAGTGTAGTGTTGTGTAGTGTTGTGTAGTGTAGTGTAGTGTTTGTGTTGTGTAGTGTGTAGTGTTGTGTTGTGTTGTGTAGTGTAGTGTTGTGTTGTGTAGTGTTGTGTTGTGTAGTGTAGTGTAGTGTTGTGTAGTGTTGTGTAGTGTAGTGAAGTGTAGTGTAGTGTAGTGTTGTGTAGTGTAGTGTAGTGTAGTGTTGTGTAGTGTTGTGTAGTGTTGTGTTGTGTAGTGTAGTGTTGTGTTGTGTAGTGTTGTGTAGTGTAGTGTAGTGGTGTGTAGTGTTGTGTAGTGTTGTGTAGTGTAGTGTAGTGTAGTGTAGTGTTGTGTAGTGTAGTGTTGTGTTTTGTAGTGTAGTGTTGTGTAGTGTAGTGTTGTGTAGTGTAGTGTAGTGTAGTGTAGTGTTGTGTAGTGTAGTGTGGTGTGGTGTGGTGTAGTGTTGTGTAGTGTAGTGTTTTGTTGTGTTGTGTAGTGTAGTGTTGTGTAGTGTAGTGTTGTGTAGTGTTGTGTAGTGTTGTGTAGTGTTGTGTAGTGTAGTGTTGTGTAGTGTTGTGTAGTGTTGTGTAGTGTAGTGTAGTGTTGTGTAGTGTAGTATAGTGTAGTGTTGTGTAGTGTAGTGTAGTGTAGTGTAGTGTTGTGTAGTGTTGTGTAGTGTAGTGTAGTGTTGTGTTGTGTAGTGTGTAGTGTTGTGTTGTGTAGTGTAGTGTTGTGTAGTGTTGTGTTGTGTAGTGTAGTGTAGTGTTGTGTAGTGTTGTGTAGTGTAGTGAAGTGTAGTGTAGTGTTGTGTAGTGTAGTGTAGTGTTGTGTAGTGTTGTGTAGTGTTGTGTAGTGTAGTGTAGTGTTGTGTAGTGTAGTATAGTGTAGTGTTGTGTAGTGTAGTGTAGTGTAGTGTAGTGTTGTGTAGTGTTGTGTAGTGTAGTGTTGTGTTGTGTAGTGTGTAGTGTTGTGTTGTGTTGTGTAGTGTAGTGTTGTGTAGTGTTGTGTTGTGTAGTGTAGTGTAGTGTTGTGTAGTGTTGTGTAGTGTAGTGAAGTGTAGTGTAGTGTTGTGTGTGTAGTGTAGTGTAGTGTAGTGTTGTGTAGTGTTGTGTAGTGTTGTGTTGTGTAGTGTAGTGTTGTGTTGTGTAGTGTTGTGTAGTGTAGTGTAGTGGTGTGTAGTGTTGTGTAGTGTTGTGTAGTGTAGTGTAGTGTAGTGTAGTGTAGTGTTGTGTAGTGTAGTGTAGTGTTGTGTTTTGTAGTGTAGTGTTGTGTAGTGTAGTGTTGTGTAGTGTAGTGTAGTGTAGTGTTGTGTAGTGTAGTGTGGTGTGGTGTGGTGTAGTGTTGTGTAGTGTAGTGTTTTGTTGTGTTGTGTAGTGTAGTGTTGTGTAGTGTAGTGTTGTGTAGTGTTGTGTAGTGTTGTGTAGTGTTGTGTAGTGTAGTGTTGTGTAGTGTTGTGTAGTGTAGTGTAGTGTTGTGTAGTGTAGTATAGTGTAGTGTTGTGTAGTGTTGTGTTGTGTAGTGTTGTGTTGTGTTGTGTAGTGTAGTGTTGTGTAGTGTAGTGATGTGTAGTGTAGTGTTGTGTAGTGTTGTGTAGTGTAGTGTTGTGTTGTGTGGTGTTGTGTAGTGTTGTGTTGTGTAGTGTAGTGTTAGTGTTGTGTAGTGTAGTGTTGTGTAGTGTAGTGTAGTGTTGTGTAGTGTAGTGTAGTGTTGTGTAGTTTAGTGTTGTGTAGTGTAGTGTTGTGTAGTGTAGTGTTGTGTAGTGTAGTGTTGTGTTGTGTAGTGTAGTGTTGTGTTGTGTTGTGTAGTGTAGTGTTGTGTAGTGTAGTGATGTGTAGTGTAGTGTTGTGTAGTGTAGTGTAGTGTTGTGTAGTGTAGTGTTGTGTAGTGTAGTATTGTGTAGTGTAGTGTTGTGTTGTGTTGTGTAGTGTTGTGTTGTGTAGTGTAGTGTAGTGTTGTGTAGTGTTGTGTAGTGTTGTGTAGTGTAGTGTAGTGTAGTGTAGTGTTGTGTAGTGTTGTGTAGTGTAGTGTAGTGTAGTGTAGTGTTGTGTAGTGTTGTGTAGTGTAGTGTAGTGTAGTGTTGTGTAGTGTTGTGTAGTGTTGTGTAGTGTAGTGTAGTGTTGTGTAGTGTAGTGTTGTGTAGTGTTGTGTAGTGTAGTGTTGTGTAGTGTTGTGTAGTGTTGTGTAGTGTAGTGTAGTGTAGTGTTGTGTAGTGTAGTGTAGTGTAGTGTAGTGTTGTGTAGTGTTGTGTAGTGTTGTGTAGTGTAGTGTAGTGTAGTGTTGTGTAGTGTTGTGTAGTGTTGTGTAGTGTAGTGTTGTGTAGTGTTGTGTAGTGTTGTGTAGTGTTGTGTTGTGTAGTGTAGTGTAGTGTAGTGTAGTGTAGTGTAGTGTTGTGTAGTGCTGTGTAGTGTAGTGGTATGTAGTGTTGTGTTGTGTTAAAGTTAGTTAGACAGAAAGATAGATTAGTTAGAAAGAAAGAAAGAAGGATTAGTTAGAAAGAAAGAGAGAAAGATAGATGGATTAGTTAAAATAAAGAAGAAAGATAGATGGATTAGTAAGAAAGAAAGAAAGAAAGATGGATTAGTTAGAAAGAAAGAAAGAAAGATGGATTAGTTAGAAAGAAAGAAAGAAAAATTAGTTAGTTAGAAAGAAAGAAAGAAGATGGATTAGTTAGAAAGAAGAAAAATGGATTAGTTAGAAAGAAAGAAAGATGGATTAGTTAGAAAGAAAGAAAGATGGATTAGTTATAAAGAAAGAAAGAAATATAGATGTATTAGTTGGAAAGAAAGAAAGATGGATTAGTTAGAAGGAAATAAAGAAAGATAGATGGATTAGTTGGAAAAATAGAAAGATGGATTAGTTAGAAAGAAAGAAAGAAAGAAAGAAAGAAAGAAAGAAAGAAAGAAAGAAAGAAAGAAAGAAAGAAAGAAAGATGGATTAGTTAGAAAGAAAGAAAGAACGAAAGAAAGATTAGTTAGTTAGACAGAAAGATGGATTAGTTAGAAAGAAAGAAAGAACAAAAGAAAGATTAGTTAGTTAGACAGAAAGATGGATTAGTTAGAAAGAAAGAAAGAAAGAAAGAAAGAAAGAAAGAAAGAAAGAAAGATGGATTAGTTAGAAAGAAAGAAAGAAAGAAAGAAAGATGGATTAGTTAGAAAGAAAGAAAGATGGATTAGTTATAAAGAAAGAAAGAAATATAGATGGATTAGTTGGAAAGAAAGAAAGATGGATTAGTTAGAAGGAAATAAAGAAAGATAGATGGATTAGTTGGAAAAATAGAAAGATGGATTAGTTAGAAAGAAAGAAAGAAAGAAAGAAAGAAAGAAAGAAAGAAAGAAAGAAAGAAAGAAAGAAAGATGGATTAGTTAGAAAGAAAGAAAGAACGAAAGAAAGATTAGTTAGTTAGACAGAAAGATGGATTAGTTAGAAAGAAAGAAAGAACAAAAGAAAGATTAGTTAGTTAGACAGAAAGATGGATTAGTTAGAAAGAAAGAAAGAAAGAAAGAAAGATGGATTAGTTAGAAAGAAAGAAAGAAAGAAAGAAAGATGGATTAGTTAGAAAGAAAGAAAGATGGATTAGTTAGAAAGAAAGAAAGATGGATTAGTTAGAAAGAAAGAACAAAAGAAAGAAAGATTAGTTAGTTAGAAAGAAAGAAGGATTAGTTAGAAAGAAAAAAATATGGATTAGTTAGAAAGAAAGAAAGATGGATTAGATAGATAGATAGATATAGTTTGAAGATAGATAGATAGATATAGTTTGAAGATAGATAGATAGATATAGTTTGAAGATAGATAGATAGATATAGTTTGTAGATAGATAGATAGATATAGTTTGAAGATAGATAGATAGATAGATAGATAGATAGATATAGTTTGAAGATAGATAGATAGATAGATAGATAGATAGATAGATAGATAGATAGATATAGTTTGAAGATAGATAGATAGATAGATAGATAGATAGATAGATAGATAGATATAGTTTATAGATAGATAGATAGATAGATAGATAGATAGATAGATAGATAGATATAGTTTATAGATAGATAGATAGATAGATAGATAGATATAGTTTGAAGATAGATAGATAGATAGATAGATAGATAGATAGATAGATAGAGTTTATAGATAGATAGATAGATAGATAGATAGATAGATAGATAGATATAGTTTATAGATAGATAGATAGATAGACGGATAGATAGATATAGTTTGAAGATAGATAGATAGATAGATAGATAGATAGATAGATAGATAGATAGATATAGTTTATAGATAGATAGATATATAGATAGATATAGTTTGAAGATAGATAGATAGATAGATATAGTTTGAAGATAGATAGATAGATAGATAGATAGATAGATAGATAGATAGATAGATAGATAGATAGATAGATAGATAGATTGCATAAAGCTTAATTGAGTTTCAATGGCTTCTAGCACTTTAAGTTAAACAGTTAAAACAGTCATGGACCTTTGGTCAATGTAAGTCAATGGGAATTTTATGATTTTTAATATTAATTTTTAAGAAAACTGAAACTCAAATCAGTCTGAAAAGATATAGCACACTAAGTCAGACCAGTCTGAAGGTCTGACCCGAGTTTGGTGTTTGTAGAGTTAAAGCTCTAGGAGGAGATAGAGTCAGAAATTTAGGTAAGAAGAATAATAATAATAACTAGAATGTACATTTCCAGAAGAAAATGTGAATGGTGCTTGCAGTGGCAAAACTCGACACTCGGATGCTAGAGTGTGGTACATGATTGCGTACGAGCCAACAACCATGTCTGTACGATGTTCTGCTGCTGAGATATGGCTTATTCATGTTGTTCGGCGTGGTTGCTAGGGTGTTCTGGGTGGTTGCTAGGGTGTTCTGGGTGGTTGCTAGGCAGTTGCTAGGGTCTTCTGGGTGGTTGCTAGGGTGTTGCTAGGGTGTTCTGGGTGGTTGCTAGGCAGTTGCTAGGGTGTTCTGGGTGGTTGCTATGCGGTTACTAGGTGGTTGCTAGGGTGTTCTGGGTGGTTGCTAGGCGGTTGCTAGGTGGTTGCTAGGCGGTTGCTAGGGTGTTCTGGATGGTTGCTAGGCGGTTGCTAGGTGGTTGCTAGGCGGTTGCTAGGGTGTTCTGGGTGGTTGCTAGGCAGTTGCTAGGGTATTCTGGGTAGTTGCTATGGTGTTACTAGGTAGTTGTCACAGATGGTTACTATGGTGTTTGTAGCATTTTATTGGCATGATTTAGCACTTAGCTAATCAATATTAGCATGTAGCTATTCACTGCTAGCATGTGTAGCATGTAACAAGTCCTGTTTGCTAGCATGAGTCAAAAGAGCCAACCCCCATCTCTATACGATGTTCTGATGCAGAGATATACGCCTTGCAAAACGGTTGCTAGGGTAATCCGTTTGGTTGCTAGGGAGTGTCTTGGCATTTGCCAATCATGAAGCTCCAAAGTCAGTGTGAATGTATAAACCAACCCCCATCTCTATACAATGTTTTGATGCAGAGATATAGGTCTTGCAAAATGGTTGCTAGGGTACTCTCTTTTGTTGCTAGGGAGTGGCTTGGCAGCTGCCAATCATGAAACTCCAAAGGCTGCTTGTCAGTATGAATGATATAAACCAACTCCCACGTCTCTGTGACATTCAGAATGGAAGATATCCCTCTTTGGATTTTGGTTGCTAAGGTGCTCGACAATGGTTGCTAGGGAGGGGCTAGGATGTGTTGAGGTGATTGGGGATTGGCTGTTTGCTGCCCCGAGTCAAACGAGCCCACCCTCATGTTTCTATGACACTTATATCCTGAGATATCCCTTTGATGTCTTTCAATGGAAGTCTATGGAGCTTGTTGCTAAGGAGCTCTAAATGGTTGCTAGGGCGTCGCTTGAAAGCTTCACAATGATCCTGAGAGACTGATTGGTCGTCTGAGTAAAATGAGCCCGCCCCCTTGTCTCTATGACACTGTGATCCAGAGTTATGTTCAATACAAATGCGGTTTCTATGGTGTAGGACAGCCCATTTCATGGGCTGTCCTACACCATAGTACTTCATTGGGGCAACTTTGGGCCGGTCCTGCCCCCCAGGGGTGCAACTTTTACCCCATTGTGTGGTATGTTGTTACAGAGCCTACCAGCCTCTTCAAATGTGATCCAGAGTTATGTTCAATAGAATATCGCTTACTATGGTGTAGGACAGCCCATTTCATGGGCTGTCCTACACCATAGTACTTCATTGGGGCAACTTTGGGCCCCTCCTGCCCCCCAGGGGTGCAACTTTTACCCCATTGTGTGGTATGTTCTTACAGAGCCTGCCAGTCTCTTTAAATGTGCCAAATTACACGTTTCTGCGACATCCTTGCTCTGAGCTACGAGTATGTGAATTTTGGTTGCTAAGGTGCTCGACAATGGTTGCTAGGGAGGGGCTAGGAAGTGTTGATGTGATTCATGATTGGCTGTTTGCTGCCCCGAGTCAAACGAGACCACCCTCATGTTTCTATGACTCTTCTATCCAGAGATATCCATTTGATCTCTTTCAATGGAAGTCTATGGAACTTGTTGCTAAGGTGCTCTAAATGGTTGCTAGGGGCGTGGCCTGATAGCTTCACAATGACCCTGAGAGACTGATTGGTCGTCTGAGTAAAATGAGCCCGACCCCTTGTCTCTATGACACTGTGATCCAGAGTTATGGTCAATACAAAATCGCTTACTCTCTCTCTCTCTCCATTTCATGGGCCGTCCTACACCATGTTAAGTCAATGGGAAACTTTCGGGCGCTCCTGCCCCCCAGGGGTGCAACTTTTTCCCCATTGTGAGGTATATTCTTAAAGAGCCTGCCAGTCTCTCCAAATGTGGTAAATTTCACATTTCTACGAAATCCTCGCTCTGAGCTATGAGGCGTCAAAGTTTGACGTAATGTTAAGTCTATGGGATTTTTCGGCGACTTTTTCGCCCCTGGGGCGAACACCGCACCCCCGATCGCTTGTAAAAGTCATAGCACACCATTCCCGAATAGGCCGCACGATTTGACACCTCATTCATGGGTCTGTGACAAAAACTGCGGGAGGAGTAGCGCGTCAAAAAAAACGGCGGAATAAGAAGTAGGAAGAATAATAAGTATGACGGATAACAATAATGATGCCTTGCTAAAGCAAGCACCATTAACTAGAACGTACATTTCCAGAAGAAAATGTGAATGGTGCTTGCAGTGGCAAAACTCACCACTCGGTTGCTAGAGTGTGGTACATGATTGCATACGAGCCAACAACCATGTCTGTACGATGTTCTGCTGCTGAGATATGGCTTATTCATGTTGTTCGGTTGGTTGCTAGGGTGCTCTGGGTGGTTGCTAGGTGGTAACTAGGGTGTTCTGTGTGGTTGCTAGGCGGTTGCTAGGGTGTTCTGGGTGGTGTCTAGGCGGTTGCTAGGGTATTCTGGGTGGTTGCTAGGGCGTTGCTAGGCAGTTGCTAGGGTATTCTGGGTAGTTGCTATGGTGTTACTAGGTGGTTGGTAGTTGTCACAGATGGTTACTATGGTGTTTGTAGCATTTTATTGGCATGATTTAGCACTTAGCTAATCAATATTAGCATGTAGCTATTCACTGCAAGCATGTGTAGCATGTAGCAAGTCCTGTTTGCTAGCATGAGTCAAAAGAGCCAACCCCCATCTCTATACGATGTTCTGATGCAGAGATATACGCCTTGCAAAACGGTTGCTAGGGGTAATCTGTTTGGTTGCTAGGGAGTGGCTTGGCAGCTGCCAATCATGAAGCTCCAAAGTCAGTGTGAATGTATAAACCAACCCCCATCTCTATACGATGTTTTGATGCAGAGATATAGGTCTTGCAAAATGGTTGCTAGGTTACTCTCTTTTGTTGCTAGGGAGTGGCTTGACAGCTGCCAATAATGAAACTCCAAAGGCTGCTTGTCAGTATGAATGATATAAACCAACTGCCACGTCTCTGTGACATTCAGAATGGAAGATATCCCTCTTTGGATTTTGGTTGCTAAGGTGCTCGACAATGGTTGCTAAGGAGGGGCTAGGATGTGTTGAGGTGATTGAGGATTGGCTGTTTGCTGCCCCGAGTCAAACGAGCCCACCCTCATGTTTCTATGACACTTCTATCCAAAGATATCCCTTTGATGTCTTTCAATAGAAGTCTATGGAGCTTGTTGCTAAGTTGCTCTAAATGGTTGCTAGGGCGTGGCTTGAAAGCTTCACAATGATCCTGAGAGACGGATTGGTCGTCTGAGTAAAATGAGCCCGTCCCCTTGTCTCTATGACACTGTGATCCAGAGTTATATTCAATACAAATGCGGTTTCTATGGTGTAGGACAGCCCATTTCATGGGCTGTCCTACACCATAGTATGTGAATGGGGCAACTTTGGGCCGGTCCTGCCCCCCAGGGGTGCAACTTTTACCCCATTGTGTGGTATTTTGTTACAGAGCCTACCAGCCTCTTCAAATGTGATCCAGAGTTATGTTCAATAGAATATCGCTTACTTTGGTGTAGGACAGCCCATTTCATGGGCTGTCCTACACCATAGTACTTTATTGGGGCAACTTTGGGCCCCTCCTGCCCCCCAGGGGTGCAACTTTTACTATGGAGCAACTTATTCAACGGTTACTATGGGGTTAGGGCTAAGGTTAGGCCGAGTGAGTTTTTATAGAGTATTTAAAATCTCTATTAAACGAGTGCATTATAATGAGTGCACGAGGCCTGCGGCCTCGTGCCTATAGCCTATGGTTGCTAGGGTGCTGTAACTGGTTGCTATGGTGTGGCTATGAAGATTTTAGGCCATTCTAGGTGGTTGCTAGGTGGTGGCTAGGCAGTTGCTAGGGTGTTCTGGGTGGTTGCTAGTCGGTTGCTAGGCAGTTGCTAGGGACTTCAGGGTGGTTGCTAGGGCTCCACAGATGGTTACTATGGGTTTAGGGCTAAGGTTAGGCACTCGGCCACAGAGTATTTAAAATCTCTATTAAACGAGTGCATTATAATGAGTGCACGAGGCCTGCGGCCTCGTGCCTATAGCCTATGGTTGCTAGGGTGCTGTAACTGGTTGCTATGGTGTGGCTATGAAGATTTTAGGCCATTACTTATTGGCTGCTGGATAATATAAATCCTCTGAGGGAGAGAGAGGGAGAGACATGCAGGGGTGTCAGGCCCTTTGTGTCTGTGTGTGTGAAAAATGACAGTTGGGATTTGAATTTCTGAAAATTCCGCAATGTTAAGTCAATGGGACTTTTTTGGCCGCTTTTACGTCCGCTGCGCGAACATCGTACACCCGATCGCTTAGAAAAGATATAGCACACCTCTCCTCAATGAGCCGGTCGATTTGACACCTCACTCAGGGGTCTGTGACAAACGGTGCGGGGCGAGTTTCGCGCCAAACTTTGTCCAGAATAAAAAGAAGAAGAATAATAAGTATGCAAGATAACACTAATGTTGCTTTGCCTATAGGCAAGCACCATTAATAATAATAATAATAAGTTTAAATAGGATTTCAGTAAGTTGGCTTTTCCAAGCCAACTTAATAATAATAATAAGTTTAAATAGGATTTCAGTAAGTTGGCTTTTCCAAGCCAACTTAATAACTAGATTAAAAAGTTCGTTGAAACAAACTTTAAGTTGGCTTGTGAAAGTTTGGACCAGATAGTTTGAAAAAGTTTAAAGTTTAAAATAGTTTGAAGTTTAAAGTAGTTTAAAGTTTAAAGTAGTTTACAGTTAAAAATAGTTTAAACTTTAAAGTAGTTTGAAGTTTAAATGAGTTTAAAGTAGTTTAAAGTTTAAAGTACTTTACAGTTAAAAATAGTTTAAATTAGATTAAAGTTTAAATTAGTTTGAAGTTTAAATTAGTTTAAAGTGATTTGAAGTTTGAAGTAGTTTAAAGTTTAAAATAGTTTAAAGTATAGTTTGAAGTAGTTTAAAGTTACTAGGGTGTTTCTAGAGGGTTGCTAAGGTGTTCTGAGTGGTTGCTAGGCGGTTGCTAGGGTATTTTGGGTGGTTGCTAGGGTGTTCTCGGTGGTTGCTAGGGTGTTCTCGGTGGTTGCTAGGGTGTTATGGATGGTTGCTATTGTGTTGCTAGGGAGTTCTGAGGTATTTTGGGTGGTTGCTAGGGTGTTGCTAGGGAGTTCTGAGGTATTTTAGGTGGTTGCTAGGGTGTTGCTAGGGAGTTCTAAGGTATTTTGGGTGGTTGCTAGGGTGTTGCTAGGGAGTTCTGAGGTATTTTGGGTGGTTGCTAGGGTGTTGCTAGGGAGTTCTGAGGTATTTTGGGTGGTTGCTAGGGTGTTGCTAGGGAGTTCTGAGGTATTTTGGGTGGTTGCTAGGGTGTTGCTAGGGAGTTCTGAGGTATTTTGGGTGGTTGCTAGGGAGTTGCTAGGGAGTTCTGAGGTATTTTGGGCGGTTGCTATGGTGTTGCTAGGGTGTTCTAAGGTATTTTGGGTGGTTGCTAGGGTGTTATGGGTGGTTACTATAGTGTTGCTAGGGAGTTCTAAGGTATTTTAGGCAGTTTCTAGGTTGTTATGGGTGGTTGCTATGGTGTTGCTAGGGTGTTCTAAGGTATTTTGGGTGGTTGCTAGGGTGTTATGGGTGGTTACTATAGTGTTGCTAGGGAGTTCTAAGGTATTTTAGGCAGTTTCTAGGTTGTTATGGGTGGTTGCTATGGTGTTGCTAGGGTGTTCTAACACACACACACACACACACACAGTCAAGAGTTTATGAGTTTAGAGTTTAGTTAGGGTTGAAGTAAGGCACGAGGCCTGCGGCCTCGTGCCTACGAGCGAGTTTTTATAGTTTTTATTCATAAAAAGCTTAAATTAGTTAAGTTTCAATAAGTTTGAAGTGTATAGATAGATGAGTTTATGAGTTTACATGAGTCTAAGAGTTCAGAGTTTAGTGTATATTAGCATCCTGGAGTTAGGGCTAAGGTGAGGCACAAGGCCTGCGGCCTTGTGCCTACGAGCGAGTTTTTATAGTTTTTATTCATAAAAAGTTTAAATAAGTTTGAAGTTTAAATTAGTTTGAAGTTTAAAATAGTTTGAGGTGGATAGATAGAGGAGTTTAATGAGTTTAAATGAGTCTCAATGGCTCATATAGTGTATAGAATGGCAGTTTGATTTAGTCTAGGCTTTCAAGG
>JARPMJ010007052.1:0-46615 GCA_033366665.1 Phoxinus dragarum
AATGCTGTTTGATTCTGAGTTGTTTAATCAATGGTTTTGGAGTTAATGACTTTTTGGTTCAAAACCATGTTAATTTCAGCCTTGCATAGCCTCTGCTTGAGAGATGTCAAAACGGACGTGATTGATTTAAGATCCTGTTGTACATAAAGCAAGATTGATTTGTTATTGTTTCAATGTTGATTCGATGTAAAATAAGTGATTTAATTTATGTTGAACTAATATTTATTTTTTTAATCTATTTTTCATAATTGAAATAACATTATTTCAAGGTACAAATCTGATGAAAAATCAATGTTAAGTTTCAACTTTGAGTCAGTGTTGGTCTGCTATCAGGGATGTGAAATTTAGACATTATCAGTGAACCTTCAGTGACTTGAATCAGGGAGGAGAGGAAGGGAGGAGGGAGAGGGGGAAGTTTAGTTTGGGAAAGGCAATGTCCTGTGCTCTTTCTTTGAGATCTTTTCTACAGGACTGTGTTTAATTGCAGGGGGTTTGATCTCAGCTTTTGTCTTAGCAGGAAACTCAAGATTTACATTACTAACCAGACTGACTTTAATTCTGTCAGACGTCTACAGAAGCTCTTATTGAGTATTAACAGAGGTTTAGATGTTGATGTCTTATTGATAATAACCATTATTGTGATCAGTGTTCTACGTTTTTATTTTCAACATTGTCATGACCTAGATCAGACTGTTTATCAATTTATTTATTGAATAATTAGCATGAACTGTCAGACACGCACATAAAGAATCAGAGTATAAATCTCAACAATGGTGATGATTCGTTCTCCAATGTTCATTTAAAATTTAAATGAACACTAATGTGACAAAAACATCACCAAATTAGTAAAATATTTACCTTTAAAATGAGGAAATTGGGACACTACATGATTTTTACCATCAAAAAAGTGGCTGACATCATCTGATCACATTTAATCTTTCTGCACTTGACAAACACAGTAACAGAAGAGAGAGAGAAACTAAAAGCCAGGTCAAACTGTCAAACAAAAGCAAACACTATTCACAATACTAGTGACATCATACTAAACTATAATTTTCAATAAAACATCAACATCTGTTAATTCTCAATGATAACTTTTGTAGACGTCTGACAGAAATAAAGTCAGTCTGGTTAGTAATAAGTGAAGCTGGTAATGCTGTTTGTGGAGTTGTTTAATCCTCCTCTGCTGAGATCTTCACAGATGTAATGTTTTTGTATCTTCAGTTGATTTCATCTAAGGCCTTGTCCAAACTTTGAAAACGCATCTTTTTCTCTCTGTTTTGGCCTTCCGTTCACTCTGAGACAGCGTTTTTATTAATGGTAAATGGTAAATGGACTGCATTTATATAGCGCTTTCACAGACCCAATGGCCTCCAAAGCGCTTTACAATATTGCCTCACATTCACCCATTCACTCACTCATTCATACACCGACGGCGGTGTCAGCCATGCAAGGCGATCCAGCTCGTCGGGAGCAGCTGGGGGTTAGGTGTCTTGCTCAAGGACACCTCGACACTTGGTCAGGTGGAACCGGGGATTGAACCACCAACCTTCCGGTTTGTAAGCAATCTACATGAACCACAGTGGTTCATGCAATCTACATGAACCACTGAGCCACTACCGCATTTATTAATGAAAACATAGCTTTTTGAAAAATTGTAGCGTTGTAGTGTGGACCGTCAAAACTGAGGTATTTGAAATAGAGTGCGGATTGGGCCGTATTTTTCTGTCCGAGCCCGACCAGAACCCGACAGTTTTTCATTAGATAGCCAGTAACACGGCAAGCAGCAACAGTCCCACGGACCCAGCCCCAAACCCCATCTCTGCAATAATAATTAATAAAGGCTGTTTTACAGTAAAGTGCTTCTTCCTGCCTCTTTGTATTTACGCTCATGGCCATTTGGGTTCCATTCAGACCTTAAGATTACTGTTATATGTCAACAAGATTCAACAATACATTTTCTCGTGACTGTGCCCAATGTTGTGGCATTTATGCAAATTAGCACAATTATGCTAACAATGTTCCATGTTAACAAACAATTTAAAATAACTTGTAATACATTTTTTGTTTGTCTTGATATAAGTAATCACCTCCGTAATTTTCATGGTGATATCTAAAGGTTAAATTTTTTACCCTATTCATACATGTGAGAGAAATAATAGTATAAATAGGATATATTTGGGTCTTTTTCTGAACTTTCCACTAATGGGATTCTTCTGGGCTTTTTTTCCCTTACTCAAGACATATGGAGGATACAAAATCAGTTGAGTTCTGTTGCAATTTGTTCTCCCTTTTTTCCTAAAACGCCTGGACTATTAACTCTGATTCAGTGTTACATTTAACACTCGGTGGACACATGTTTTCAAAGCAATACTGTTTCAGTGGATTTCATTATTTGTGCCGCAGATCTTTATCACTCTCCGTTAATCTGTACACATTTGTAGAAGCGGCTGATTATGTCTCTAAATTCCGTTTAGGCGTTTATAGCATTGAAATGTTTATCACAGCTATTGTGTAATTGTTCCAGAATTTCCACGTCTACGCCTCTGCTTTTCCTGGCTTCTGTTTTAATGTCATTGTTTTCCTTTGAGGAAGAGAAATACTGAAATGAAAGTAAAAATTAAGAGTTAATGAGGAAAGTTCTCTGACCTCCTGCTTCCTCGGTTTGGTCTGTTTTCATCACTTCACCTCCGATAGACGAGAGACTCACTGAAACACGGTAAAAATATTCCATATTTCTCAGTTTTTACTTCATTCATCACACAACTTTTGTAAAGCGCTGGGACATGTTTTCTGCTGTTCTTGCTTGCATTATTGTAATTGTTCTGCAGTAGTACATTTTCTGATCTGGAGTCTTGTGAACCATGATATTTGATTATGAAAATCTTCATCCATATTCAGCAGATTAATAGTTGTTGACAAATTATGAATAAATAATTTCATGAGAAATAAAAAGAGTCCAATGATGTATAATGAACACATACACTGTAAAAAAAAATCATAATTTTACAGAAAATAACTGATTTTTTTTACATTAATTTTCATTAATTTTAAATTGTACTCAAAACTCTGTACAATTACTAAATTAAATTAATCTGTAAATTAAAAATTCAGCTGTTATTTTAGGTATTGTGAAATTAATGAAAATTGTAGTAATTCAGATTTTTTATACATTTTTTTCTAAAATTACATAAAATGTATGTAAAATTACAAATATAATCTGTATTTTAAACAGTAACTGGCAGCCCCCCCAAAAAACTTGTAACATTAAAGTAAATCCTAAATTAAATAAAGTGAAAAACACTGTTATTTCACAGGTATTTCCTGAATTATCATGATCATATACCGTCGTTGTAAATAACAAATCGTAAAAAAAGGGTCAAATGACTCACATAACAGAAATGTCACCATGATAGAGGTCAGTGTTTGCTTTATTTGTACTCTTGACCCTTACATATATAACATTAGTGTGTTCCTGGATGCCTTAACTGTGTTTTTGATGTACATTTGTTATGGCTAAAATTTATTCAGAAAATCTCATCAGAAGATGTTGACTACTTCTTGATGATGAGAATAGAGACTACCAATACTTAGCAAAGGTGATAATCAACTTTTTGTGACTTTGGTTTTTTATATTGTGACGAGTTGTGATCTGATTAATTTTCTTTGTCACCATTGTTGTGATTCCTATACTGATTCTTGATTTCTGTGTGAGTAAATGTGATCTTGTCAGAACATTTTTTGTGTAATGACTTAATACAATATTTCAAAGAATCACAGCACTGCAGGGTGTTCTGCTCCAGTATTGGCATGCAAAATTTGCAAGTAATATTAAACAATCTAATCAGATAATAGACTTCAGGTGGTATCAATACATCAAGCCTCTAATATGATTACTATCATCACTGAAAGCAACCAAGGTCATATGATATGAGTTTTTCTTGGATTCCTACCACACACAGTTAAAGCAGCCAGAGAATAAGTAATGTTAAAATCTGAAGGGTCAAGAGCCCAACTAAAGCAAACACTGATATCAAACTTTATTATTTTCAATAAAACATGAACTTCTAAACCTCTGTTAATTCTCATTAAGAATGTTAGTATGAAATAAATAAAGTCTGTATTGTAATAAGTGAAGATGCTGAGATCTTACACACCAACGTCCGTTAGTGTGTAATGTTCTGTTGGGATGTAAAGTGTTTCTGTATGGTGTGTTTGTGGGTCACCATTGTGTTGAAGAGTAGAGCCTGTGCTTCAGTGCAGGATGAGCAGACAATTACAGATAAAATGCTGTGTGTTGCTTTATTTAACTAACAGTAACTGTGTAGTCACAGTAAATCATGCATGTAGGTTACTGCAAGAGATTCACTTTTTACAGTGAATGTGTTAGTAAGAAATCAGAAAATATATGTGAATTAACTGTGTTTCTGTTAAAATATTTCATGAAGATCTCTGTTAAAGTCTTTGGACTATTTGAATGAGGATATTTGACATTCATTTGACGGTTTTTGTATGGCAGCCATTGCTGACAGTCATGTGACCATTTTTTATGTGTTTTTTTTTATAGTGATGTTGTAATAATTCAGGAAATAGCGGTAAAATAACAGTATTTAACTCCATATAACTGCACTTTATTTAAATTAGGATATTTTACTTTATGTGTACGTTTTTTGTTTGGCAGCCGTAGCTGACAGTCATTGACCTTTTTGTAAGATATACTTTTTTACAGTGTAGTATTTGTGTGCACTTTGACCTCATATTGTGTTGAGAAGACAAATCACACTGATATCCAACAATACACGCTTTCAAACAATCAATCAATAGTTATCCCAGTCAACACTTTTATCTCCCAGTGATCTCACCATGAGCTCTCAGGATACTCGTGATGTGTTCACAATGTGAGGTCAAACTACATCCTCCTCTCCGAGCATTGAATTCACAATGAGCTCATATATTACTGACTCTGTGTGACACTTTCACCATATGAGAATGTGTTGTCACTATGATCATGACATGATTTCACGTGCGGTGACCATGTTATTTTATTAGTAATAGCCAAGCTTTTGTGTTAAATATGGTTCCCACTGCAATGGTTCAAATTTGAACCGTCCAATGACAGTCAACAGAAAGAAGTTGCTGCAGCCTTGTAATGAAAGGTAAGTCATATTGTTTTTTATTTTTTATTTTTTATAAATGATAACATTAAGGATTGTATACTGAAAAGTTGAATATATTCTAAAATTGAATTTTACTATTTTAAAATGTAACGATACTCCA
Source organism: Phoxinus dragarum (assembly GCA_033366665.1). NCBI lineage: Eukaryota > Metazoa > Chordata > Actinopteri > Cypriniformes > Leuciscidae > Phoxinus > Phoxinus dragarum. The sequence continues at coordinate 5,278 of JARPMJ010007052.1, forward strand.
ACATCTACGTCATACATCAAGTGTTACTCTTTTGGCGTAAGTCGACTTGTGTACGGTCGTCTGCCGGAAGCTTGTAATTTAAGTCGATAAAGTTTTAAATATGGATATTTTTCTTATACAAAAACGCATTGCTTTGCTTCAGAAGGCCTTTATTAACCCCTGGAGAGCCGTTTGGGACACTTTAATGATGGATAGATGCACTTTGATGGACTTCTAAAATAAAGGTGCCCATTCACTCCCATTATAAAGCTTGGACATTTTTAAATATAACTCTGATTGCATTTGTCTGTAAGAAGAATGTCATATACACCTAGGATGACTTTATGGTGAGTAAATCATGGGCTAATTAAAATTTTTGGGTAAACTATCCCTTTAAACTTAACGTGGCTTTCTATAAAAGGAGAGCGTTGCGTTCATATTCATCTGCTTACCTGCACATAGTATGATTTCTTAATAAGGTGTGTACTGTGTACAGAATTTGGTCTTTTAACATCACTGTCTTATAGCCTGTTAAGCTTAAGTGTTTTTTGGGAGGAAAATGCTTACCGTGTAATTAAACGAATTGCGTTCATATTCTGCACTCATCTGCTTTTCTGTACACTGTAAAAAATGTGGCTGCGATTAGTTAAAATTTGTTGATAACTTAAATATCCAACTTAACCAAACTAAACTTAAGTTAACTAAACTTAATATTTTAAGTCAAGCTTGAACACATACTTTTTAAAGTTGAAACAATGTTGGATTTTAAGTTGTGCTAAATAATCGCAGCAATTTTTTTTACAGTGTACATATTATGCTTTATTAGTATGGTGTTTACTGAGTTCGGTCATAATGTAACATTAAATAACTTTTCTTCTGCAGTCGCCCTACAGGTTGGAAGCGGAATTGTCTCATAAGAACTACAGAAACGCGACCTGATCTGGCAAACTTACATAGCGTGGTTATAGCAGATAAAGGTCCGCAAAGCGGAGGCATAAGAGCCCTGTTACGACTTGATAAACCACTGAAACAATTTTGGAAACATTATTTTAAGGTAAAACATCTTCTTTTGTGTTGCTTTACATTAAGCCACATTAAGTGTTTTTCACATTTTAGAAAGTCCTGAGGAAAACCTACTTGTTAAAGTTTGCCGGCAGAAGTGCGATCATGGTTTTCCTGATGCTAAAATCCAGCCTTGGAGAATATATTTTCTGATGTTTTGTATCCACACTTTAGATTTTTTTTTATCCCAGACATTGTTAAAGATTTGGTAATGCGTTATTTCGATAGTCCATTTTAGACATTCTACTAACTATAAGTAACTTTGCAGCTACATGTTAACTAACTGTCATTAGATGATTAAACTGTCTGCTTAATATTTGCTAACACTTTATTTTGATGGTCCCTCAAAAGACATTCTACTGACTATAAGTAACTTGGCAGCTACAAATCAACTTGTACTCCTAACCCGAACCCTAACACCTAACACTCTACTGACAGTCTACAGTCTACTAATATTCTAATGAGAGTTAGCTGACATGTAGTTGAAACGTTACTCATAGTTAGTCTAAAGTGTACTATCGAAATAATGTGTAACCAAAGAGGTAAATCGAATCCCTGCTGCCAAGACGCTCCTCTCCGTCACAGAAACTTAAATCTGTCACAAGGGTGTTTGGATTCAACGCACGTTAAAACATATTTATTAAAAGCTTCTTTCCTTTCACAAATTTTTATTTACAGCATTATCATAATAGGCTGTATATTAACTTCTTAACAGAAAACCGGTAGCTCTATGTGAAATCAGACTTTGAGCACCCCCATATAGCCAAAATGGCATGATCCTCGTTTTTTATAACACCTCTGCGAAGATTCGACTGTGAGATTGGTAGTCGTATCAGGCTCCTCCTTTCGAAGCATTGAATCTTCGACTATTCGGGGTCACCCCTAATATACAAACATGTGTGTGTGTGTGCTTTTCATTCTTTTCTTACTGTAATGTTAAAAGTGGAAACCTGGATCAGAATATAATAATAAACACATATGTTATTATGACCCCTTTAAATATGTTAAGATATTGAAATAGATGTGTACATTATATTCAATGTAGGTGCAGTAACTAATTGTTTATTGGTTGTTGTAGGTGTTGCTATGGTGACGTCAGTCAGAATGGCTCCTCATCTTCCTCTGATCTTTCTGCTCATGATTCAATGTGAGTGACTGATGTTACAGCTATTAGCTATATAGATATATAACTAATATATCTAATACTAATTATGAAATAATTTTCTAATTATTTCATTATTTGTAAAGCATCCATCAAGTCAAATTCATTTTCTGCTATTCTTCATCATCTCTCTGCTCATCTTTTTACTTTGCTCATTAGAATTAGTTGTCGATTGTTGACATCAATTGTAGAACCTAATTCTATCGGTAGGGGAAACGACTGAACTGTATATCTACACTGACTCCTACTGGAGCATTTCTGTTCTATCCTCATTTCACCTAAAGGTGCAATAGCTGATTCTCTACAGATTCTCCACACTGTAAACAAACAGCAGCCGCACTTACAGTTCCTCCAAAGCAACGAGCTTATGCTGCGAGCTTATGCTGCGTTCACACCATAACTACCGTCATTAAGAGATTAATTAGTCATTTTAGGGCAACGCGTGACGTTCTAACTGAAGCTGTTCACGTCCTCAGACTCGGAATTAAGCGTTTCCCAGTATCAACACCGCCATGAAACTGCAGCAGTCAGGTAACTTACAAGCTCTCTAAGTTGTTTACGTGTGTAACGGAGGCCAGCTAGAAGTCGCTGTGCGAGTAAATCTCACTCCTCTGATCTCAATAGGCGTTAGCGACAGACAGGCTGCAGTCTTTAGCCTCTTTGTTAGAGCGCCTAACTCTCATGCCAGAGAGCCGCACAGCGAGGTGAGAAGGACCTGGGTGGAGGGGTTACACGTGCATTATCATGTAATGTTATGTACTTTGAGACATGAGGTAGTTTAACGCTGTCTCTTGTGATGCTTTGCTGAGAACAGCTGTCTGTGTCGAGTGGACTATATTAGTGAACTAATGTAGGGGAATAGTGAAATGAGGGTATAGGGTGTGATTGTGAAATCAGCCTCTGAGTGTTGGTTTTGAGCGCTGTTAATTCACAATATATTCCTGTAGGTATATTCCTGTAGGCTATTTTTTGTTTTCTACAGTATATTACTGTTTTAATAGAAAATGTTATGATATTGTTAGAATTCTGCCTTTTTTACAGCAAGGGTTAACAGTGAGGTTATTGCATTTCTCAGATCACCTTCTGTAACTCTCTAAATGTTGTTTTGCAAAATCTAGAGGTGTGCTCCACAAGCTCAATGAAACAACAAAAATGTAATCAGTATGAATTCTGTGTTTCAGGGGTTTCTAGTGATGATTGGAGTGCGAGTTACAATCAATCACACATCTGTGCACTAAACGACTCAACAGTGATAATGAGCTGCACTTATAAATACCCTACTGGATATCAGATCAAGGAAGTGTTCTGGACCAAAGGCCCATTACTAAAGGGTGAAGAGCCTCGAGATCTGTCTAAGGACCCTGAATACAGTCAGAGGCTTCAGTATCTGGGAGATAAACAGCAGAACTGCACCGTCAGACTGAGTCATGTGACACTGAAGGATTCACACAAGTACTATTTCATATTCATCAATGACAAAGCTAAAAAAACGATTGGTGAACCAGGAGTGACTCTTAATGTCACAGTTGACTTTGGTGAGGTTTATCTCTTCTTCTGTGCATTATGTAGAATAATAATGAGTGTGTGACAGCAGCACTAGATATAATGTGTGTGTTGTGTTCAGATCTTCAGGTGGAGTCTCCTGAGAGAGTGACAGAGGGAGATTCAGTCACTCTGACATGTAAAAGCAGCTGCGCTCTGACTGACAGAGCAACATTCATCTGGTACAGAAACTCACTGAAGATATTAACTGAGAGTAACTTCAGTAACAAACTCTCCCTCAATCCAGTCAGAAGAGAGGATTCAGGCAGATATAGCTGTGCTGTAGACGGACACACTCCCATCTCTCCTGCTGTTCAGCTCAATGTCACGTGTGAGTACAGATTCATTTAATCTTTGCAAAACTGGAGATTGTTATTGTCAATCAATCCATCTGGTGTAATAGTGGAGGGAGATTCAGTGACTCTGAACTGCATCAGTGACTCAAAATCCTCCTGCAGAAATCAGCTGGATTAAAGAAAAAAAAGAATATTTTGCAATCTGGTAAAACCTACAGCTTCACTAATATTAAGTCTGACGCCAGCGGAGACACACAGCAAAATCCCCAGTGTTAAATGAACACTGCTCAGAGTTTATAGGAGCCCACTCAGAGTGTTATACATAACACTGAAGCAGTGTTAAAGTTAATGAGATAATTAAGTGAATAATTTAGTTATTATTGACCATTATTGAAGACACCTGATGTTAACAAGAAGAATCACTGAAGGAGAAAACCGTAATTTCAAGTCACCATTGTGGTGATCCATGTCATCTTTAGTTGGTCTATTGACCCTTAAATCATTAATTTTAGAAATTGTTTGGCTGCTGAACCTAGGTCATGACTACACAGTAAAAAACGCTGTCTAATTAACACTTAAAGTGTTTATTTTTAACACTGCTACGGGTCATATTTGTTCCCAACCTATCTAGAGTAAAAAGTACACCGTTTGTAGGTTTTTTTTTAAAGTGTTTATATAGTACCTTACAGTGTAGAAAAATTACACTTTGTGTGTAAAGTGTTACACTTACAATTGTTGTTTAAGTTCTACACCAGGGCTTTTTAACACACCTGGTGTTGATTTAATTCCATTGGATTTACACTATTGGATTACACAATAAGTCATACCTGTCAACACTCCCGTTTTCACCGGGACTCTCCCGTATTTCACACCCATCTCCCGCCCCCCTCCCGTTTTGTCATTTCTCCCGTGAAACTCCCATAATTTGTATTCCCAAACGTCGTTATATGAATAATCACATCAATATATTATCCCAGTTGCCAGATCTTGTATGAAACCCATCCTACTCGCGCAATCAACACATCATACACATTTCAACCCATTTGTGAGCTCAACCTGGCAACCTAGCTACAACTCGGTAGCGCTGTTGACGTGTGCAGATCGACGTTGGAAATTGAATAAAGCGATCACTGGTAGAAATGTGAGGAGAAGACTCCGTGGTAAATATTTCACGTAATTAACGCAGCATCCGTTTTTTCTGTCATCCTTTGGCTGGCGTTACATTATATGATGCGCTTTTATTCTTGCAAATGCTTTTAAACCATTTACGCAAAGACAAATTGAGCGCCAGAATCGAATTATCTTTCGGCTTGAAGTTGACCGAACTAACACGACATTCTGCAAAAATTTCCTCATAAGAGCAGACTGAGCACTCTTAAATGAGTTAAATAGTTTTAAATGAACATAAAGAAGAGTTGTGAGAGAACGAGGCGCGTGTGAGATCTGCGTCTCTGTCAGCGGCGGCTGCTCTTAAAAACACAGTAGCCAAAAAAAACCCACAGTATGGGGTAATAACCCCACTCCTTTATAACATATGCCAGATCTGTAAAGGTCAAATTAATCATCAATTAAGTGGTGATTGATCATTAGTGCTGCTTCACCACACCTGCTGTCAACAAGCAGAATCACTGAAGGAAAGAGAAACACAAGAAATACAAGGTTTAAGGTCACCATGATGGAGATCAGCGTGTACTTTAGTTGGGCTCTAGACCCTTGTACGTTAGAGTATAAGTTTTTTCTTTGGCTGCTGTTATTGAGTATTAATGAAACATTTCTTATAGCACAATTTTCAAGGAAAAGAATGTTCGGGTGATGTTGGTCAAGGTTTGATGAGGATTTGTGTACCAATGTGTACCGGTTGCCTTGCCGATCGTGATGAGGAATCGACATCAGGTGTGGAGGATTAATCCAGATCTGTGATGAGGTCACATGGGCATTGAGAAGGATATAAAAGCCAGGAGAAATAGACTGTTGGGGTGGTTCTCCCTTGTTGAGAAGTCGTTCTATTGAGTGTTGCCGCTGAAGGATTGTTGTATGCAGGAAGAAGTGTTGCTTAAGGGAATTCGATGACAGTGGAGGGAAAGTAAAACACACCGTCTGGGCTGGAAGAGAGTGAGATAAGTAATTGACAAACTGAGTCTCTTAAATGCATGTTTTTGACACTGGATTGCTTGGATTACGTTCTACGAGTATCACTGAGTGGAGTGCACTGATTCATTATCGAGCGCTGACCTCCTCCTTCCGCATTGAAAGCGGTGATGTGAATTCTGCCCGTGTCTGTGAGGAAATATCTGGAACATCCTTTTCAACATTGACGACCATCGCTCTTCAGATAGAGATCTCTGGGTGAGTGCTGGCCTTATTTGCACCTTGGGAAGTGGATTTGCCGTGCCTAAATTGACGTTTCCCCTCACGTTGCATGTTTGGAGTTGGATTGCCGTGTGTTGTGTGGAAGATTCATCTTTTGTCGCCGTGCACTCCCCATATGTCATGCTGGTCTACTGTCTGTAACTAGAGCTTAACCCCCTGGGGTCGGCAATCACGCCGGCGTGATTTGCGCGTTTTTTTTTCACATAGCAGCAAAATAGACCTAAAATACTCAGTCAGTTTTGGTCATACAGCCTTAAGAAATATGAAAAAATAAGCTGTTAAATGTCTACTTTTTTATGTGTCCACTTACAATCGAAATAAAACATTGTGCTTTTGTAAAATAAAGAAAGTAAACAGGGAGTGCTTTCTGCCTCTCCGTTTCTGTGAACTTTTTTTCTAAAGCACGTCTCTAAACTCAAATAAAACTCAGTGAATACTATTCACTCAGACATGAGCTATATATCTCTATAATCATTTAAGTGTGTAGTTTTAAATTATCTAATTCAAAACTAAAATAAATATTCTCTGTTTATGTAATCTATATATAAAGAGCGAGAGATCAGCCGTCCTCATTATCTTTCTGCCAGCTCATTACTCTGCTAATGTGACACGCCCATCGAGAGCGCGCGCGCTATTCAAATTCTAATCTGAAGCAACACATGCAAACCAGTCAACGCCCACAACAGCTGGAAAACACGCTCGCTGTGAGGAATAATAATATCGTGATAATCCTGGAAATTTTACCTCAAACGTGCTGGAGTAGCCGAACAACGGATCCAGCTGCAGATCATCAGTAAGTGCTTTGTTCTAATCGCGATATGAAATGGTGTCTGTAAACCGCAAAAGACTGTTTAAATTTGAATCGCGTTTCTGTGTTTGAATGAATGCACGGCGCATGCTGTTGTTTACTACAGCTCCCGCGAGTTTCGCTTTTAGCAAACTATATTGCCTACTGAGATGAGTAAAAATCGACTGAATACGTTGAAATAAAATGTATTTGTATAAGCAACATATTAAACTGCAAATTAACATTTATGCCCTAATATATTATAAAAGACCATATGTTACAGACGAAATATGAAAGACAACATTTCGTTTTGGATAGATTATTTATAAAGCTTTTACTGCCACATCAAAACCTAATTTACAAGGTGCAAACAAAATCTTAAAAGGCCAATATAAGCCTTCTCTATAAATTATTTTTGTGTTTTATTAGTGACAAATTTGGGGAGAGGATAGCCTACATCCAAAACTTTCTGAAAATACGAATGAGAATTAACTGCACAATTACTAGAAATGTTTACCTTGGATATTATACAATTTGCAAGCATACAGTTTGTGGAAAAATACACTTTTTTCAAGATGTTTCCAATTCTGTAGTAATATATATATATATATATATATATATATATATATATATATATATATATATACCGGTATATATATGTATGTATGTATGTATGTATATATGTGTGTGTGTTGTCTTTGCATTTTTTCTTGTAGCCACAGTGACACCTAAGGCTCATTAGTATGCAGCATTAGCAGGTCTTTGTCTCCAGGTGTGAATGAGGACATTATTCATGACCTTGTTGGATCATTCACGCCCCCCTGCATATTGCCTTTCCAAACAAAAAGTGTCTTACAAAATTTAAATCAATCTATTGTTTAATTTGAACGATTAGCCCGGATGATTTTCAGATCATTTTGAAGTAAATACTCTAGCCGACAATATCCATTAGTCAAAAGTATTGTGGGAATATGTGAAGTTGGTCGTTTGTGGTCTTATATCAGACAATTTAAGTTTGAGTTTTTTGAATAACCACGCATAAATAATATTCTCTCAAAAATGCAAACATGTACATACATGTTGCTCACATATTATGCTAGCCATGTTCATGTTAAATAGAGTGTAATTACACCTTTGCCATTAATATGTTTATAAGCAACTGAAAAAAATACAAATATCTGGGCATGTCAAAACATCTCAAGGACCCCAAAAACACCTTAGACCCCAGGGGGTTAATAATGTTGATCGGCTCCATCTGTGGAATATCAGAAGGGACAACATCCGTGAGTTAAACTGTTTACCTCTGCTTGAAGTGTCGATTTCGTCTGTCTTAAAAGTAGCTCTGTTCAACCTGGTGACCTCGAGTTTGCTGCAGCCCCGAAGCCCATCTGCATAGCGTGAAGTGTCTGGTCCCTGCAACACCTGTGAGAACTGTTTACTGCTAATAGAAGTTTGATTCTGTCTGTCCCAGCGGAAGCCCCGCTCAGCTTATAACTTTGAGTCTGCTGCAGCTCTGAAGCCCACCTGCATAGCGTGAAGTGTCTGTTCCCGGCATCACATGTGAGAACTGTTTACCTCTGCTGGAAGTTTTGATTCTGTCTGTCCCAGTGAAAGCCCGCTCAGCTCGTGACGTTGAGTCTGCTGCAGCTCTGAAGCCCATCTGCATAACGTGAAGTATCTGTCCCCTGCAATACATGTGAGAACTGTTTACTTCTGCTTGAAGCTTTAAATTCTGTCTGCCCCAGCGAAAGCCAGGTTCAGCTTGTGACCTTGAGTCTGCCGCAGCCCCGAAGTCTACCTGTATGGTACGAAGTATCTGTCCCCTGCAATCCATGGGAGAACTGTTCACCTTTGTTGGAAGTTTTGATTCTGTCTGTCCCAGCGAAAGCCTCGCTCAGCTTGTGACTTTGAGTCTGTTGCAGCCCTGAAGCCCACCTGTATGGTGCGAAGTGTCTGCCTCCTATCACACATGTGAGAACTGTACACCACTGCTTAGAGTCTTGAGGCTGTTGGTTCCAGGGAAAGCTCCGCTCAGCCTGCGACCCGAGTCTGTGATACCCACCTGTCCATTACTTACCACTGTGAGTCTGGCACCAGCGCCAGAAGGAGGTGAGCCCCGACCCTCCTACTCACCTGTGTGATACCCACCTGTCCATTACTGGTCACGGTGTCGCCTGGATTCCTGGGAAGAAGAAGGGAGAGAAGATTTTAGTTTAGGATTTTCAAATTACTTTTAACTTCAAATAAACTTGTTATTTCTTTTATCTCTGCTTCTGACTCGTCCCTGACACGCTCCTCAAGGTGGTCCTGGTTCAGGGGTGGGTGCAGTCTGGCTTGGCCCATCCCGACCTGTGACAATGACAATCATCACCTAATGATTTGATTCACTGATTCAATTCAGCGTCTAATCTCTGATCATATTATTAGTTGTATTTGAAACTATGATTTTACATCATAAGAACTAGTAATGTTATGACTATTAGAGAGTATGAAGGATTTTACAGAAAATGTAATTCATCACCAAATGTAACACAGATATCAAGAATCAGCATATGAATCTCAACAATGGTGACTATTAAAAAAAATATTCATACAGAAATGCATGCTGGGTACTACCATAATACAAAAAGTATACATGGCTATGCATTGCAGCATGAATAGTTTTTAATGGTCACCATTGTTGAGATTCATTTACTGATTATTGATGTCTGTGTAAGTCAGCATGACAACATAGAGGTTTTTAAAATCTGATTGTAACAACAATTGGCCTTATGGTCAAATCACAGTTATTTTATAATGAATAAAACAAGTTATATATCACCTGTTTAATCAGAGATTATTCTCTAGAAAAGGTCAGAGAATCAAGACACCAAATGATGATTCACCATTTCATAATTCATCATCAAAACACAATCGGTAACACTTTATAATAACTGCACACTCTTAATCATTAGTTAAGCATTAGTAAACAGTTAATTCGTCATTTATAAAGCATTAATAGACAATAATAAGCAGTCTATAAATACAGTTAAAAATGCTTTATTCTTGATTTAAAAGCATATCGGTAACACTTTAGAATAATGGTCCGTCATTAATGAGTAACTATATAGGAAGTAATGCAGGACTAATGAGTAGTTCTACATTAACAGTTCAGCTACTACTATTAACTAATATAGAAACAAGCTTAACTAATCAGTAAGTAATATCAAATTTAGGACTAAGATAGTTCCTTATTAGGTAATCAATAATTACTTGATGAGATTGGCATCATTAATAACTAATAGGTAATTAAGACAAATTATAAAGAATTACTAATTAATTGCTAATCACAACATTAACTTGTCTGACACGATAGCAATTGTCTTTTTTTTTTAAATAAAAGGTCATAAAATGCATCACTAATTACTCAAGTGTTACCTAGTCATTATGCAGGAACTACTAGTGATCTGGACCATTATTTTAAAGTGAAAAAATATGTTTTTCACTTTAAAATAATGGTCCAGATCACTAGTAGTTCTTGCATAGTGGCTAGGTAACACTTGAGTAATTAGTGATGCATTTTATGACTACATTCAGAGTAAAAATGATGACTGATTACGTCTCAGACACAAACGATAATGTTCTTTATAATTTGTCAGTTAGTTAATAGTTATTAATGAGGCTTATCTCATTAAGCAATTATTGATTACCTAATAAGGAACTATCTCTTAAATTTGATATTACTTACTGATTAGTTAAGCTTGTTTCTATATTAGTTAATAGTAGTAGCTGAAGTGTTAATGTAGAACTACTCGTTAGTCCCGCATTACTTCCTACATAGTTACTTATTAATGACGGACCATTATTCTAAAGTGTTACCAGCATATCTATAATGTGTTTAATAATCATATTTCCATATGTTATTAATGATCAATTTATCATTTCTAAATTAAGTACTGCATTATTTACAAACCAGTTATTTAAGAGTTGTCAGTGGTTCATAATATTACTTAGAAAGTATAAGTAAATGATTAATAAACTATTTAAATGTACATTCATACATCTTATTATTCAGGCGTATATTAATAGTTACTTAGTGTGTTAATAAATGCTTTATTAACATGAATTTCTACTGTAATTCATGGTTAATTCAGGTAGTTATAAAGCATTTAGTAGTGGTTAGTTAACTATTGTTGTGAGCTCATCTAAAGTGAGGACTAGTTATGCCTTGTAAAGCATTTACAAAGGAGATTTAAAGGCTGTTAATATTTTGTTCTGTATTACTGTGTTGTGTTTGTTTATTTTTTCTGTTTAGAAGACAAATGAGCCTTTAAATCTCCTTTGTAAATGCTTTACAAGCCATGAATAGTCCTCACTTTAGATGAGCTCACAAAATAGTTAACTCACCACTACTAAATGCTTTATAACTACATGAATTTACTACATTTACTTACACTTTCTAAGTGATCTTATGAATCACTGACAACTCCTAAATAACTGGTTTGTAAATAATGCTATACTTCATTTAGAAATTAGAAATAGATATGCTTATAAATCAAGAATAAAGCATTTGTAGCTGTATTTATAAACTGCTTATTAATGTCTATGAATGCTTTATAAATGATGAATTAACTGTTTACTAATGCTTAACTAATGATTAATAGCGTGCAGTTATTATAAAGTGTTACCAACACAATCAAATGCTTACATTTTCTTTTGCCTTTTGTGCCATAACAAATGTGTTATATAAACACTCAGTTATAGCAGCCAGAGGAAACACTGGTGTTGTAAAGTCAAGGGTCAAGAGCCCAACTAAAGCAAACACTGAACACTATCATGGTGTCTTTAAATTAAACTCAATAAATCATCTTCATCTAAACCTCTGCTCATTCACAATAACAACTTCTGTAGAAGCATGGCAGAAATCAAATCAATCTGGTTAGTAATAAGTGACGCTGGTAATGTTGTTTGTGGAGTTGTTCAATCCTGTTCTGCTGAGATATTCAGAGATTTAATGTCTTCTTTTATCTTCAGTTGATTTCAACTAAGACTGTGGCTGAAGTCAGTTGTAGTTCTTGTGTTCCTCTTTCCTTCAGTGATTCTGCTTGTTAACAGCAGGTGTTCATCACTAATGCTGAATCATCTCTTGATTAATCACTTATTATCTCATTAACCTTAACACTCTGTAGATTGGGACAATATGTACTTGGTCAATGTTGATTTAACACGGGATTTTGTTGTGTACCTGTAACGTTGTAGTAATCATGAAGACATTGATTAGCTTGTTCAGGTGTGTTTGATTAGGGTTGGAGCTAAACTCTGCAGGAAAGTGGATCTCGCGGTCCAGAGTTGAAGACCCCTGTTGGACAGTGCTGCTATAATCCATAAGATTATATCAGTAGCTGCGTTTACATGGACCCTTATAATCGGATTGAAGGCTCAATCGGATTGAAAAACCTTCATGTAAACACCTTAATTGATCCGATTGAGCTTGATCCGATTGAAATTTCGATCGGATTGAAAGGGGTGGTTTATTCCTTTTGTAATCCGATCAAGAGAACATGTAAACACTTAATCGGACTGAAAACCAAATCTGAAAGGAATGCGCATGTGCAGTGACAGCTACCGAGTTTATACAGTACGATTGCGACTTGCATTGTCAATGGTATTGGTGCTCTCACCCATGGGCGTCAGTTTGGTTTGAAATGTGCTGGGGACAGAGACGCATCATTTTTTTCTTTAAACACTTGCATTTTCCTATCAACAGTGGAAACAACTTTAAATACTCAATCTTTTCTGGTCATACAGAAAGGAATAATGCATCAGTCGCAAGTACTTTTATTTGGGTAAACTCACAATAACAAGAAAACGTTTTACTTTTGTAAAATAAAATAAAACAAACAGGGCGCGCTATAATTATCTCCATGCGTGAACTGGAGCGCGTCTCAATAATGAACTGAAATACAGTGTATAGCCTCAAAAATACGATGAATATTTCTATATAAAGCTCGAAATGTCCACTTTTAAACTAAAAAATGTGAATCGAAAGCAAATACCGGCTGATTAGGCTGTAATCCATATGAAAGGTGCATTTCTCTCTAAAGGCGCATCCACTTTACAGCGGAGATGTTTATAGATATGTTTGGAGCCGACACTGATTTAGAAATATATCTTTTATTAATAAACAATAAAAATGCCTCATTATTTTTTCAGACATATTATCATTAGTCTGCTTTTGCCGGTGCTTTGCGGCAAGATTTGAGCTTGAGCGCGGAATAGCCTAGGCTATATTCCTCCATGCACTCAGTATTTAAGCAGAAATTAATATAAACGTGAGAAAAAATAAAACGAGCTCCACAGAACATAAAATATTCATTTTATTTTATTTTTCGTGTTCGCATTTATGAGGAAAAAACAATGTTACGGACGTGACAGTTCTGAAATCGGCACTAAAAGATGCTTTAAAACATTCACAGACCTCAATCAGAAAGCACAAAGCCTTTCTTTAAAGTGAATTTCGTTTTGTATTAATTGTATCTTAATTTTAATCAATGTTTCATCAACCAATTGCCTGGATTTAATAAATAATAAGCAAAGCAAATCTATATCGCGCTCGTCGTCTCCTAATTAGCAGCTGGAGTACGTAAATGTTAAATCTGATTTAAAAAAAAAAAAAAAAAGCAATGGTAGGGTGGCTGTTATGCGCATCGTGGAACGGCGGCGGGAATCGTCTAGTGGACTGATTGTGCGTAACTGCGCATGTCTAAAACGATCAAATCAGATGTAAAGCTTGTGACATGTAAACGCGCACATCAACCCGATTACTTTATTTGTCGTCCATGTAAACACCTTGTTCGGATTCTTTAATCGGATTGATTTCATTCGGATTGAGCCATGTAAACGCAGCTAATGAGTTTCAGGGCAAATAATGATTGTCAAAACACAACCAACACCATCAGATCATCACTTTTCTTTGTTCATCTGACCATTATGTCTCAGTTAGAGCAGCCAAACAAAATGTAAAAAAAAAAAGTAAGGTCCAAGAGTCTTACTAAACCAAACACCGAACACCATAATGGTTTTGATTGTTAAAATGTTCTCCTTCAGTTCTTCTTCAATAATGCTCGATCATCACGCAATTATTCACTTAATTATCTCATAAACTTTAACACTGCTTCAGTGTTACTTATAACACTCTGAGTGTGGACTCATATAAACACTGAGAGTGTTAATTGAACACTGGGGATTGTGCTGTGATTGCTCTGCTAATAAACATGGATCTCAGACTTCTGCTGCTCTGAATGTGAATATCATGTGTAAGCCTTTATTCTTGCAGTGAGACATCATTGCAAAAATAATCTTCCATGTCATTTTACACTTGTTGTTTTTACAGATCTTCCCAGGAGAGTCTCCGTGTCCATCAGTCCATCTGGTATAATAGTGGAGGGAGATTCAGTGACTCTGAACTGCATCAGTGACTCAAACCCTCCTGCAGAAATCAGCTGGTTTAAAGGAAAAGAGAAGATTTTGCAATCTGGTGAAACCTACAGCATCACTAATATTAAGTCTCAGGCCAGCGGAGACTATCATTGCTCTGCTAGTAACAAACATGAATCTCAGACTTCTGCTGCTGTGAATCTGAATATCATGTGTAAGTCTGTCTTTATTCCTGGAAGATTATTTGTGCAATCATTTCTCACTGCATCCCACACTCTAAAAAGAGATGTGTTAAAAATTACACATGTTGTGTTAGTTTTAACACATTTAGTGAGTGTGCTCAGGGGCAACATATGTTGTGTCAGTGACAGGTAACCGAGATTGCACTTTTGAATTAGATTAAAATATAGATAAATATTTTTTTTTCACTGGCCTATTTGTTTGAGAACATAGCAAACACTGCATACCATTCACGGTGATGGTGAGTGTCGGTGCGCTCTTGTAAACAACACAACCTGTAAAAAGAGATGTTAAAAATGACACATGTTGTGTAGATTTGAACACATGTAGTGTGTGTGCTCAGGGACAACACATGTTGTGTAGATTTTAACACATGTAGTGTGTGTGCTCAGGGACAACACATGTTGTGTAGATTTTAACACATGTACTGTGTGTGCTCAGGGTCAACACATGTTGTGTAGATTTGAACACATGTACTGTGTGTGCTCATGGACAACACACACAGCAAAAACTCTGGTGTTCACAGCAAACACTCCAGTGTTAAATTAACACTCCTGGGAGTGTATATGAGTCCAGACTCAAGAGTGTAAAGTGTTAAAATATGAGTGTTAAATGAACACTCAAGAGTGTAAAGTGTTAAAATATGAGTGTTAAATGAACACTCAAGAGTGTTCAAGTTAATGAGATAATTAAGTTATTAATTGAGTGATGATTGAGCATTAGTGATGAACACCTGATGTTAACAAGCAGAATCACTGAAGGAGAAAATCAGAAATTGTAAGCCACCATTATGGAGATCAGTGTTTGCTTTAGTTGGGCTCTTGACCCTTAAATTATTTACTTAAAATTCTATGTGCCTGCTGTTATTAATTTATAACATACAGATGAACAAAGAAAAAAAGTGATCTGTTGGTTATGTTATGACAATCATAATATGAACTAGAGGTGGGCAGATCGATACTAATATTGATAATATCGATACCAACGTTGGTATCGGTATTGATCGATACCAACGTGAAAATATCGATACTTAAGTTTCAGTTTCTCTCGTTTTGCGACCTGGCCCTGTTTGTCAAAATGCTGCTGCTGTCAGAGCAGAGCAAGCTCTCAAGAGTGCTGCTCGTGCTCGACACTGCTCTCCTCCCCCTCTCCTGTGTTGCACCGTCACGTGACTCACCACTAGCGCTACCACAATGGTGACAATCAACAAAATATTCAGATAATCAGATCTGGACATCACAATAAAGCTACTAAATGTCAGAACAAAATCAACAGCAAAAAATAAAAGCAAATATTTAGGGTTAAACAAAATATTGGACAATAGTAGGACAATTCAGCTGCATAATTTATTCATGCTGCAGTGCATGCTGGGAGTTTTGCAAAATGCTGCTACCCAGTATGCATTGCTGCATGGCACTTTTGATTGTAACCATTGTTGAGATTCATACGCTGATTGTTGATGTCTGTGTGTTTCACTATAGACTAATTTGTTATGCTCATTGCTGTCAAAATATTTTTGCTGCTGAACTGCTGGAACAAGGACTGTATCAGAAATGTGTTTATAGTTCAATACAATTGTTAGCTTTAATTCGATTTAATGACATCTGTAAATCCTGTAATTTCATGATGATTATAAAACCATCAAGAGTATCATCACCTGATCTCATTTCACTTCAGCTTTCTTTGCTGCTGCAAATGTGCTTTAAACACACACTGTCACAGCAGCTAAAATATATATAAGAGTGAATAAGAGTTAAGACCCAAACTAATGGAAACACTAATCACTGTTATGGTGACTTCAAATGAAACACATTAGAGTTTAACCTCTGTTAATTCTCAATAAAAGGACCAGTTCTGGTTTATTTCTTTGCTCTTGGCTGACATGTGGCATTGCTATGGCCTGCTTGTGGCCCAGATCTGGCAAACAGGAGCGGTTATTCCACGCTGCATGTGGGCCAGATCATCTTGTGTGCCAGATGTGGGCCGGATCTGGCCCTGATTAGCGACAGACAGTAAAAAAATCAGCACAGTGACAGAATCTATCGGGCATGCTCTCACAAGTGGCGCTTCTTCTTCCTTGTTTTTTTCTGCACATTAGGCACGCTTTAATGCACTGCTGCCACTCACTGGTTTCGTAATGTCATTGCATCCTTTGTTGCTACTTGCTTGTTTCAAGTAAGCGTCACTCAAACGATTGAGTAACTTGTTATTTTCACCCTGCAATTGACTGTAACTCAACAAAACCTAGTAAGAATTATGTATTTTATATTATTGAGTAAAGTTAACTTGTATATGTGAGTCAGGAAAGCTATTGGATTTTACAGTGAAGCAGAGTCACTTGAGGAGAAAATCAATTTTTTTAAGTCGCCATTCTGCAGATTAGTGTTTGCTTTAGTTGGTCGGTTAACCCTTGCATATTTACTTTTAGATTTTGTTTGACTGTTGTAATGAAGTTATAATAGACAGATAAACAAAGAGAAAAGGTGCTCAGGTGATGGTGGTTATGTCTTAACATAATCATCATTTGACCTGAATCACTGAACTTATTTATAGCCTGAATATCTTTGATTAAAATGTATTTTGTTGATTACAGCATCACAGTGAATCATAAGATCCAGTGGCCATATACATCAATCCAAATAATTTCTTATAAGTTATTCTGATTTAAAAATATATATATTTCCTTTAGGCACACACAGACATCAAGAATCAGTGTAATGATCTCAACAATGGTGACAAAAATACTTCAATTAGGAAAAGGAAATTACTAAAACCTTTCTGCATTGATAAAGCTGATCTAATTTTTATAACAGATAAATACAATTAAAGTAAGTAAATAGATAATTGCCTTTACTGTATTTTGCTAACTTAAAGTCCCACTCCGATCATATTTTAAAGCTATTTTTAAACATTCCCAGTGGTCTTTAAATTATGATTATGCCATTTTTAGCCAAAATCTCAAAACCTGTGCTGTTTTCTGGGACTTCGCTTCAGCAGAGCGGCAGTAGCTCATTAGCAATTCGCCTCTGCGTTGTGGGCGGAGCCGTTGGCACGGAGAAGCATTACAGTATTATATACACGTTAATTATTATTATCCGAAGTTAATCAAAGTTATCACCGATCATTATTTCACTCCGAGACGTCGCGGTAAAAAACAGCTCGACTTCGCCTCGATATTTCATCGCTCCCACAGTGATCAATCAGGACATATTTAGTATCAGCGGATTGCTCAGAATTTCGGTATTATTATGATGCTAATGTCACCGCTCTATCTGAAAAACTGACTGACTCTCTCACGAGTGATGGGCTTGACACACGACGGGACAAACGACTGCGACAGGCGAAACTTGTCGCCACCCGGCGTGTGCAAGTCTACTTGAACGAGCTCGGAATTTCACATGCACGAATGTCGCCTGTTGCTTGGCTGGAGGAGGCTGGCTGCCCTCTCTCATTATGTAATGATGTAATACTGACGGGATCAGTCTGTGATGTTCTCCAAACTTTAGTTTTGACGATTGATAGACGGTGAAAAGTGACTTATTTGTTACAGTATGTGTTCCAATTTGAGTATGAGCTCGTGGCCCCGCCCAGTGGAGTTACTACGTCATAACTCCAGTCTATTTTAAACGGCATTTTAGCGTCTGCTACTGATTCACAGACATTTGAATGTAGAAATACTCAGAAATACAACTTTAAGCTTATTTTTTCTCAAGATATGTCCTCTAACATCAGAAAAATGACACAAGAATATGTTAACACCTAAAAAAACATGATTTTCATCGGAGTGGGTCTTTAATGAATTTGAATGTAATTTAAGTACAAAAAAATATTATTGGGTGTGGTAAAATTCAATTTGTAATACCGAAAACAATTGCGTAACATAACGCAAACATTTTTAATAGGTAAAAATGACACTGTTGTGGCAAAAATTAATTTTTAAACATCATCACTGCGTAAGAGACACTCTGAATCAAATGAGATTTTATAAAATGATTTATTTTTGCAAGAAGTTCCCCGTCACCACACAGAAGTTACCCTGTGAAGTGAGTGAGACCCAGAAGGGGAGGGCTGCGCACATTTTATACCCAATTCAAGGTCTTCAGTTGCTCTTCCTAGTAGTTTTCCACAGATCAAGGACCCATTACTGCCAGCTTCAATTTATCAGTTGACCCTTAATCCCCCACCCAAACTAGATGACCTCTGACCTCTGCCCAGCCGTTCCTAGTGTCTCGCTCCTTCACTTCAGGTGTAAAATCATCAATTACAATAAAAGTAGTTGGTATTACACTTTACAGTACGGGTGCACTAAAATGGATTAATTCATGCTTAACTAATGCACAGATAATCATGTGTTAATGTATGGCTGCGTTTACACTTGGCATTAACATGCGATCTGGATGTTGTCCACATACACATGGAAAAGACACAAGTGTAAACGCGCTTCCAGCGTGTCCAGTATCAGAGGTAGTCGAGGACACATTGTGATCGGATCTCAGTGTAAAAGGCTGAAAACGGGTTTCAAAGTGCAAGGTTTTTTAAAACAGTCTCCGTGTAAACAACAAAAACGTGAAAGACGATGACGTCATGCACATGTGTATTACCTGTTCAGTGTGTAGTGTTTCATCGCCATCTAATGGCCTGGCAGCAGAATACAGCACTTTCAGTAGTTTTTGCAGATCCGTGTGAATGGGGATCGTTTTGACAATGGTGTCGTCTGTACGTGGAAAACTCAAAGGAAAGACTTCTCAGTTTTTAAGCATATCGTTGTCGTGTAAACGTGCCCTTAGATGAAATCAACTGAATATATAAGATAAAAGAAGACAAGAGCTTCTGTAGACGTCTGACAGAAATACAGTAATTCAGGTTATTAATAAGTGAAGCTGGTAATGCTGTTTGTGGAGTTATTTAATCAGATCTTGAGAGATTTAATGTCTTCTTTTATCTTCAGTTCATCTAAGGCTGTGTCTGAATAAAGTTGTAGTTTGTGTTCTTATTTCTCTTTCTTTCAGTGCTTGTTCACAGCAGGAGTTTGAATGATTGAAATAATGTTTCAGGAACATCACACTAACCTTTAAATAACATTATATTAACATTCAGGAAACTGGACATTTTTATGTTCTTGGAATGTTAGAAATCAACATTCCTAGAATGTTGAACTTTAAATCAAAATTAAGTTGAAAGAACGTTTGAGGAACATTATACCTTTTAAAACACGTTTCTCTAACGCAGTGGTTCTCAACCTCTCCTGCAGGGGCCCCCTGACATGCCATGCTTCTGTTTAGGACTGGAGTTGAGAACTACTGGTTTAATCAATTAGTCAACTACTCATTAAGCATTTAATTAATTGAATCAGGTGTGCCATTTCAGGGTTGAAACAGAAACATGGCCTGTCAGGGGGTCCCTGCAGGAGAGGTTGAGAACCACTGCTCTAACGTCAAGAAAACTGGACATTTTTCACGTTCCCAGAACCAACACTGAATATTTGGAGAACGTTCTTATAACAAAAATAACTTTTTGTCTTTACAGATCCTCCCAGGAATGTCTCAGTGTTGATAAGTGGATCTGGTGTAATAGTGGAGGGAGATTCAGTGACTCTGAAATGCATCAGTGATTCAAACCCTCCGGCTCTGAACATTATGTGGATTAAAGGAGGAACGTTTGTAGGATCTGGAAGAATCTTCAGCATCTCAAAGATCAGCTCTGATGACAGTGGAGAATACAAGTGCAAGTCCATCAATGAACATGGAGAGAAATACTCTGATCCTGTGACTTTAAACGTCATGTGTGAGTTAATGATGGCTCATTAACTGTTATTAACAAATTAGTGGATTAACAAATGCAAAACATGAATACAGAGTTTATGTTGTCCTTTTTTTTTTCAGACTCACCCAGGAACGTCTCAGTGTCCATCAGTCCATCTGGTGTAATAGTGGAGGGAGATTCAGTGACTCTGAACTGCATCAGTGACTCAAACCCTCCTGCAGAAATCAGCTGGATTAAAGGAAAAAGGAAGATTTTGCAATCTGGCGAAACCTACAGCATCACTAATATTAAGTCTGAGGCCAGCGGAGACTATCGCTGCTCTGCTAGAAACAAACATGGATCTCAGACTTCTGCTGCTGTGAATGTGAATATCATGTGTAAGTCTGCCTTTATTCCTGGAAGATTATTTTTGCAATGATTTCTCCTTGCATGTCACTTTACACTTTTTGTCTTTACAGATCCTCCCAGGAGCGTCTCAGTGTCCATCAGTTCATCTGATGAAATAGTGGAGGGAGATTCAGTGACTCTGAAATGCATCAGTGACTCAAACCCTCCTGCTCTGAACATTACGTGGTCTAAAGGAGAAATGATAAAATCTGGAAGAATCTTCAGCATCTCAAAGATCAGCTCTGATGACAGTGGAGAATACAAGTGCAAGTCCATCAATAAACATGGAGTGAAATACTCTGATACTGTGCCTTTAAACGTCATGTGTGAGTAAATGATGGTTCAGTTATCAACAAATTAGTTGATTAACAAATGCAAAACATGAATATAGAGTTTATTTTGTCCCTTTTTTTTCAGACTCACCCAGGAATGTCTCAGTGTCCATCAGTCCATCTGGTGTAATAGTGGAGGGAGATTCAGTGACTCTGAACTGCATCAGTGACTCAAACCCTCCTGCAGAAATCAGCTGGATTAAAGGAAAAAGGAAGATTTTGCAATCTGGTGAAACCTACAGCATCACTAATATTAAGTCTGAGGCCAGCGGAGACTATCATTGCTCTGCTAGAAACAAACATGGATCTCAGACTTCTGATGCTGTGAATGTGAATATCACGTGTAAGCCTGCCTTTATTCCTGGAATATTATTTCTGCAATGATTTCTCACTGCATCCCAGCAAACAGACTTTTGTTATAAGAATGTTCTCCAAATATTCAGTGTTGGTTCCGGGAATATTAAAATGTCCAGTTTTCATGACGTTAGAGGAACGTGTTTTAAAAGGTACACAGCAAAAACTCCAGTGTTAAATTAACTCTCCTGGGAGTTTATATGGCTCCAGACTCAAGAGTGTAAAGTGTTAAAATATGAGTGTTAAATGAACACTGAAGAGTGTTAAAGTTTATGAGATAATTATGTGATTAATTGAGTGATGATTGAGCATTATTGAAGACACCTGATGATAACAAGCAGAATCACTGAAGGATAAAATCTAATTTTTAAGTCACCATTATGGAGATCGGTGTTTTCTTTAGCTTGGGCTCTTGACCCTTAATATATTTACCATTTTGTTTGGCTGCTGTAAGAGTTATGATAGCTAGATAAACAAAGAGATAATGTGATCACGTGATGTTGGATTGAAAATACTTATCATTTGACCTGAGTCACTAAACTTATGTTTACAATGTTAATTTCAGCAGCCCTCTGTTTCAATTGCAAATGGTTTTCAGCGTTGTCTGTATAATCTAAAATATTTCTAAAAAATACTTGTTCTGATAAAAATAAAAATAAACTATGAACCTGTTTTTTTTATTTAAACACACTTGACATCATCAGTTTGATCCTTGTGGCCAGAAAGCTCTCAAAAAAGAGATTTGATTATTCTGTCAGAGTGTGAGTTTGTCGGAATCCCCAAAAAACGCCAGGAAGGATTTAATAGTGCTGTCCAGCAGATTGACTGTGATCAAATATTGTTGGGAACAAATTGTGAAATGGACTGTGAATCTTTTGTGGCGACAATTGAGAAAACAATTAAAGATTTTAGCTGTAAAATTAAACACAAACACAATAAAAACATACTTCCCTCGATGAACTCGGACATACTCAAACTAATGAAAGAGAGGGGGATCGTGCGTTCTAATTTTCAATTAAAACAAAGTCAGCTAGTGCTAAAAATCTATTTACAACATTGAGGAATAAGACTGTTAAAGCTATACGCAAGGCCAAAGCAGATTTGTTTTACTGATGGTTAAAAAGCTTACCATCTAACAATCTAAATATTTGTCCGATAAATAACTCCGAGCCCATTTTCAAACTAGGCACAGTCACAAAATCTGAAGTCTTACAGACAATAAAACACTAAAAGCTTCCAGAACTAGGGACATATTTTGCATAGATATGTGCATGCTGAAAGAACTCAGTTTCACATTATTAACACCAGTAACCAAAATTGTCAATCTCTACTTCATTGAGGCCTTATTTCCAAGTGTGTTGATGTCAGGAACATCACACTAACCTTTAAATAACATTATATTAACATTTAGGAAACTGGGCATTTTTATGTTCTTGGAATGTTACACAACAAAATCCCCAGTGTTAAATTAACACTCATCGGTGTACATTATGTGTCCACACTACAGAGTGTTAAAATTAACACTGAAGCAGTGTTGAAGTTAATTAGATAATTAAGTGATGAATGAAGTGATGATTGGCCATTAGTGGTGACACCTGATGTTAATAAGCAGAATCATCGAAGGAAAGAGAAACAACAAGAACGGAAAAAAAGAGAAACACAAGAACTACAACTGACTTTGAGTCATTTCACATTATTGCCGTTATTATTAACCAGTTTGACTTTATTTCTGTCATACATCTACAAAAGTTCTTGAGATTCAACAGAAGTTTTGACGGTAATGTTTTATCGAATTTCTCGTTTCAAGGCACCATTATAGTGTTCAGCGTTTGCTTTAGTTGGGCTCTTGACCCTTTTTATTTTTAAAGGTCCCATGACATGAAATTTTCACTTTTTGAGGTTTTTTAACATTAATATGAGTTCCCCTAGCCTTTATATGGTCCCCAAATTTCTAGAAATTTCAATCGGTGTAAATCGAGATTTTGCTATCTTTCTCTGCCTTTGAGAAAGTGGAAGCTCAATCGGGCTGATCTTGAATCTCCTCCGTATGACGTCATACGGAGGAAATGTTACCTCCCCTTTCTCTGCTTTTCCCGCCCAGAGAATATTTCCCGCATGAGAAAATGAGCTAGGAAGTAGGAATGCGTGCGCGCGATTTTAGTTTGTCCACGGGAGATATCATGGCTTTTGAGCGAGCGAAGCATAATAATTGCTCAATAATTGGATGTACAAATGAACACCGAAGCCTTTTTTTAGTTCCTTCATCCAAGCCCCAGAAGAACCAGTGGATTAATTACATTTTCTCTGGAAATGCGCCGACACAACTCCCCAAAGTTTTGCATGTCTGCGGCAAACATTTCACCGACGACTGTTTCCTCAACTTGGGTCAATACAGAGCTGGCCTCGACGAACGTCTGAAAATAAATCGATCGAGCCGAGCAACAATTTCTGATGTGTAATTGTTCAAGTTCAGACAGGTAATCTTTCTCTCAAATCGTTCAATACAGCTGTTTATGCCTCAGTAAGTCAAGCCAGTGACTAAAATATCAACTTCACATCGTTTATTTTAGTAGGATGAAAATAATCGTATTTAAATTGTGAATAAATTATATACAGAAAGCGATCAAAGAACAATCTTTGCAGGAATCGCGCGCACGCGTTTCTACTTCCTAGCTCATTTTCTCATGGACACAGCGCGATCGAGTTTATCTGGACACTTGCCAAACTCGTTATGAAATCAATGACGCTCGTTACACTGCACATGAAGCTCTTACTGTATTTACATCATCGTGTTTGCATTGGTGAAGAGCGAGTGCAGAAACTGCGTTGCAATGATAAGATCTTCATTCTCGCGATCAACAACAGACTCATCTGCTTGCGCATTGCTCATCACGGCAACATTTTATGTGATGGGAATAGATCTAAATACTTAAAAACTTCTGACGATTTGTTAATCTCCATAGCTGTAATAGTAAAAACGTATAATAACTGTAGTAAAAGTATTCGAGAGAGTTTCACATGTAATAAGTAGCTATTTCATATGCAAGCATGTCAGCCAATCACAGCAGTGGGCGGTTACACTGAAGTCTCACACAGACACGCCCCTTCAAACAGAGCGTTCAAATCAGAGGCTAAAACTGGGCTAGGAAAAATGCCTTTTGTTTCTAAATTATGACTATTTTTTATCTAAAAAACATACTAACATTAAGAGGGCAACCCAGGAAACATTATAAAATAATATAATAACCCCATGTCATGGGACCTTTAAGTGTTAATTATCTTACAAGAGGTTTCCTGTACGTCGTAATATCTTTCGCAAGGGGAAGATCGCTTTTCCCCGAGATATTGAAGCCAAAAACTATCCTTAATTTTGAAACAATGTAAAATGCATTGCGGCAGTATGCAGACATAGACAAGACGGCTTGCACGCCTATTGGCTGCCCTGCGGCAACTGCAGCCGCCTATCAAGAGAGGCCTCTTGATTGTAACCAAACAATTTCATTAAATCGTCAAAATCTAAACCTCTGCTAATTCTCACTAAGACCTTCTGTAGACGTATGACAGAAAAAAAGTCAGTCTGGTTAGTGATAACTGAAGCTGGTAATGCTGTTTGTGGAGTTATTTAATCCTCCTCTGCTGAGATCTTGGAGAGATGTAATGTCTTCTTTTGTCTTAAATCTTTTGTGTGTTGAATAAGGGAGACATACAAAATGTGCAGAGCAGTGGGTCCCGAGGACTGGAGTTGAGAACCACTGGTTTAATCAATTAGTCAACTACTCATTAAGCATTTAATTAATTGAATCAGGTGTGCCATTTTAGTGTTAAAACAGAAACATGGCCTGTCAGGGGGTCCCTGCAGGAGAGGTTGAGAACCACTGCTCTAACGTCAAGAAAACTGGACATTTTTTAAGTTCCCAGAACCAACACTGAATATTTGGAGAACGTTCTTATTACAAAAATCTGCTAGGATGTTATTTTACACTTTTTGTCTTTACAGATCCTCCCAGGAATGTCTCAGTGTTGATAAGTGGATCTGGTGTAATAGTGGAGGGAGATTCAGTGACTCTGAACTGCATCAGTGACTCAAACCCTCCGGCTCCAAACATTACGTGGATTAAAGGAGGAACGATTGTAGGATCTGGAAGAATCTTCAGCATCTCAAAGATCAGCTCTGATGACAGTGGAGAATACAAGTGCAAGTCCATCAATGAACATGGAGATAGATACTCTGATCCTGTGACTTTAAACGTCATGTGTGAGTAAATGATAGTTCAGTTATCAACAAATTAGTGGATTTACAAATGCAAAACATGAATATAGAGTTTATTTTGTCCTTCTTTTTATTAGACCCTCCCAGGAGCGTCTCAGTGTCCATCAGTCCATCTGGTGTAATAGTGGAGGGAGATTCAGTGACTCTGAACTGCATCAGTGACTCAAACCCTCCTGCAGAAATCAGCTGGATTAAAGGAAAAAGGAAGATTTTGCAATCTGGTGAAACCTACAGCATCACTAATATTAAGTCTGAGGCCAGCGGAGACTATCATTGTTCTGCTAGAAACAAACATGGATCTCAGACTTCTGCTGCTGTGAATGTGAATATCATGTGTAAGTCTGCCTTTATTTTTAACCAGATCTGTAAGATGATTTGTCTTACTGCATGTCATTTTACACTCTTTGTCTTTACAGATTCTCCTGGGAGAGTCTCAGTGTCCATCAGTCCATCTGGTGTAATAGTGGAGGGAGATTCAGTGACTCTGAACTGCATCAGTGACTCAAACCCTCCTGCAGAAATCAGCTGGATTAAAGGAGGAACGATTGTAGGATCTGGAAGAATCTTCAGCATCTCAAAGATCAGCTCTGATGACAGTGGAGAATACAAGTGCAAGTCCATCAATGAACATGGAGAGAAATACTCTGATCCTGTGACTTTAAACGTCTTGTGTGAGTAATGATGGTTCAGTACACAGCAAAATCCCCATTATAAAATTAACACAAGTCATAACACATAGGGTAAAGTAACAGTGGAAGCAGTGTTAAAGCCAATTAGATATTTGGGTGATTAATTAAGTGATGATTGAGCATTAGTGATGAACACCTGCTGTTAACAAGCAGAATCACTGAAGATAAAGGCGTGCGTACACTGTGCAATTTTCGTCTGATTTTAAGCTGAATTCTGACTCGTGCGACTCTTTTTCTGGTCGGGCCGATTTTCAGCTTTGTTGTGCGTCGTTTGTCGTGCAGTGTTCGTGAAGTGTACAGGGGGAAATCAGAGGCGATTAACCTCTCCCGACTGGCAATCGGATGGTCGGATGAATTTCTGGCACGCTCCTCGTGACTATATCGCACAGTTGAAGCAAAACTACGAACCGATTGCCCTAAACTCAGTGTTTTTGCGTGACAACAGAAGTTTAATCATTTCATCTTTAATGCAGCAAGAAAGAAAACGAAAAGAGGGAGATCTTTCAGTTCTGTAGCTATCAAACTAGCTGGATGTTGCTTACCTCTAGTTCGTGTTGCACAATGGATAAACTATATTACCCACGTCTTCTAAGCCACCTGCGATGTGCCTCTTTTATTAATCTGTTAAACATGCACTGTAAAACCTAACAGTGTAAAAAATAAAACATAGATTTTATTTATATTTAATTAATAAAAATGAGGGAACAGATTACAAGCAATATTATTAATTAAATTTAACAAATTAGAATTGAGTAATAATTAATCAAATTAATTCATTAAATGTTAACCATTTAAAATGAGTAAAATTTACAAAATATATGTTATTGCCAACATTGAAGACACCTGATGTTAACAAGCAGAATCATTCATGAATCATTCACATTCATGGCTCCCATCATGTATTGCTGCATGAATAAATAATGAGCTTATGATCAGAGGTTGTCACCATTGCTGAGATTCATACGGTAAATCTTGATGTCTGTGTGCGCTAAAAAAAAAAAACACATATATTTTTTATTATTATTGATTTGATCATTTGGATTTTATTGAAAAGGCTAATAATATTATGCAGCTAGAATTATTAAAATAAATTTAACTCATAAATTGGACTCTACATGAGATCAGTGATTCAAATCAAATGATTGTGAAATTATGAAACACAACCAATACCATCAGATCACATTTTCTCTTTGTTCATCTGCTGTTATAACTCATGTACAGCAGCCTAACAAAACTAAAAGTTATTAATTTAAGGGTCAAGAGCCCAACTAAAACACACACTCGTCTCCATAATGATGTCTTTAATTATGGTTTTCTCCTTCAGTGATTCTGCTTGTTAACATCAGGTGTCTTCAATGTTGGCAATAACATATATTTTGTAAATTTTACTCATTTTAAATGGTTAACATTTAAGGAATTAATTTGATTAATTATTACTCAATTCTAATTTGTTAAATTTAACTAATAATATTGCTTGTAATCTGTTGCCTCATTTTTATTAATTAAATATAAATAAAATCTATGTTTTATTTTTTACAGTGTAAATCAAATTGAGTTCACTGCACTCAAATATTATTGAAACTTGAATGACTGAAACAGAACTCAAACTGAATGAATTATAGAACATTTCTAGATCCCAGAATGATAATTGAATAATAATTGTATAATTAAGTGATGGTTGAGGATTAGTGATAAACACCTGCTTTTAACAAGCTGAATCACTGAAGAAAAGAAAAACACAAGAACAGCCACATCCTTAGATGAAATAAACTGAAGATAAAAGAGTGTTTATATAACACATTTGTTATGGCACATAAGCCAAAAGAAAATATAAACATCTGATTGCGTTTAGATGATGCAAATCAACATTTAATGACTTGATTCTCTGATCTTTTCCAGAGCCTAATCTCTGAGTAAACAGGTGATGTGTTACTTGTATTATGTGTTATAACAGAACTCTGATTTTACTGTAAGGTCCATTGTAGTGACAATATGATTTTTAAAACCTCTATGGTTTCATACTGACTTACACAGAGATCAAGAATGAGCATATGAATCTCAACCACGGTGACCAATAAAAAAATATTCATGCCGCAATGTGTGCTGGGAGCAATGGATACATTTTGTATTATGCTAGTACCCAGCATGCATTGCAACATGAATAGTTTTTAATGGTCACCATTGTTGAGATTCATATGCTGAATCTTGATGTCTGTGTGAGTCTTTGAAATACAATACATTTTTTGTGAAACTTTTTGTGCACATTCATTTTGTAAAATTCTTCATATTGTCTGATGAACATAGCTGGCGCTTATGCTGTTGAAACACAGTTTTGAAAAAAATGATTAATATGTTTCCCTTTTTATCAGGGATTAGACTCTGAATAAGATAAATGAATCTAGTCACAAAATGATTGATTGTCATCATCAATCCTCAACCATCTATACACAATCAACAATTTTCCATGACTTTTGTGACATTATAAATGTGTTTTATAAACACACAATACAGCAGTCTAAGAAAACCTTAAGTGGAAAAAGTTAAGGGTCAAGAGCCCAACTAAAGCAAACGCTGATCTCCATCATGGTGACCTTAAACGAAACAAATCATCAACATCTAAACCTCTGTTAATTATAATAATAACTGTATAATAATAATAATTCAAACTGGTTAATAATAAGTGAAGCTGGTAATGTTTGTGTAGTGGTGTAATCCTCCTCTTTTATCTTTAGTTTATTTCATCTAAGGATGTGGTGGAAGTCAGTTGTAGTTCTTGTGTTTCTCTTTTCTTCAGTGATTCTTCTTGTTAACAGCAGGTGTTTATCACTAATCTTCAATCATCACTTAATTATACAATTATTATTTAATTATCATTCTGGGATCTAGAAATGTTCCATAACTCATTCAGTTTGAGTTCTCTTTCAGTCATTCAAGTTTCAATAATATTTGAGTGCAGTGAACTCAATTTGATTTAGTACATATTACTGTTAGGTTTTACAGTGTATAATAGTATTATTATCCTTGCAACGTGTTTGTTATGCAGTGATGCACATTTAAATTGCGTGGCAAATTAATTACAATAGTTTAACAATAAAAGTATTATTAGGGCCTTCCCTAATAATAATAATAATAATAATAGCCTAATAATAATACTACAGTCATATAGCTACTAATAATGATTTAATACATACATTGGAAATACTAAATCCTCTTAATATTGATAGCTGATGCTTGTTTTGACAATATCTCTGGATACATGATCTCATGGTCTATCAGCGCAATTTATTGCACATATTCCACACGTATAGTGTGAGCAGTGGAGTCGCAGCTCTACGTTCGGACCGTATAGTGTGAGCACATACATCGTGAGCTTTGGCTTTTCATCGCATGAGATATACTCATTCAGTGTGAGTAACCTTGCCGAAATCGCACAGTGTATGCCAGCCTTGAAGAGAAACACAAGAACAACTGACTTCAGCCACAGTCTTAGATGAAATCCATTGATTCCACTGATGAAATCCACTGAAGAGAAAAGAAGACATTAAATCTGTGAAGATCTCAGCAGAGGAGGATTAAACAGCGCAATCATCATTTAATTAATCCCTTAATTGTCTTATTAAACTTTAACTCTTAGGGGGTGTTAACATGACACCGTTTCAGCTTTTTTGGGTGCCTGAAACCGCAAACTTTTGAAAATGGGTTTCAAAGAGCACGTTTTAGAAAACGGTATCTGTGTAAACAAAAAAACAAAAACAATCTCTGAAGACGATGACGTCATGCACATGCATATTACCTGTTCAGTCTATAGTGTTTCATCGCCATCTAATGGCCTGGCAGCAGAATACCGCGGTTTTTGTCTTTTTTTTTGGATCCGTGTGAATGGGGACAGTTTTGACAATGGTGTCGTCTGTAAGTGAAAAATGTAAACTTATACCCTTATTCAGTGTTACTTTAACACTCTTTAGAGTGGGACCATACGTACTCTGAGCAGAGTTCATTTAACTCTGGGGATTTTGCTGTGTATAAATTACGGAGCTAATGTATTAATTTATGGCAGAAACAATTAGGTTTTTGAGGCAATGAATACATGTTAACAAACGGATACATGGAAAAATGTAGCACTGGTGCATGTTGATTCAGAATTTGCGTCATTTGATGTCCACTCAGGAGTTGGCGCCATACTGGTGCTGAAGTCTTCTGAAGTCTTCATAAGAGGCTGCATCCAAACTGTAACTGTAATAACAAATACAAAACATGAGTATAGAGTTTTCTTTTGTCCTTTTCAGACTCACCCAGGAGCGTCTCAGTGTCCATCAGTCCATCTGGTGTAATAGTGGAGGGAGATTCAGTGACTCTGAAATGCATCAGTGACTCAAACCCTCCTGCAGAAATCAGCTGGATTAAAGGAGGAACGACTGTAGGATCTGGAATAATCTTCAGCATCTCAAAGATCAGCTCTGATGACAGTGGAGAATACAAGTGCATCATTGAATATGGAGAGAAATACTCTGATGCTGTGACTTTAAACGTCATGTGTGAGTTTATTATAAAACACAAGATGCTGTTGAACATTCCATCAATAATTATTTGCACAACATGTTTTATGATTCCTTATAGAAATACGTTTTGTGATTGTTATTAGATCCTCCCAGGAACGTCTCGGTGTCCATCAGTGGATCTGGTGTAATAGTGGAGGGAGATTCAGTGACTCTGAACTGCATCAGTGACTCAAACCCTCCGGCTCTGAACTTCAGCTGGTTTAAGGAGAATGAAACCTCAGCTGTTGGATCTGGACAGAGGTTTAGTGCACTACAGAGTGGACACTTCTACTGTCAGGCTCACAATCAACATGGATCTCAGAGATCAGACGCTGTAACTGTCACAGGTGAAGGATTGCAAGAGAAAACCAGTATAACTCCCCTTAGTCTGCACTGGTAATCTTAACTGATAATGTTTCACTCTTTCAGTGCATCCTAGATCCAGTTGGCATGAAGTTTTTGGGATCACAGTGGAATGTGGAGCAATATTTATCCTCGTCATCATCATTATCGTCGTCATCCTGTTTATAATGTGAGAACCACAAACAACTTTGATAATTTCAAATATAGTCATCCATGTGCTGTTAATTTCTGTCATTATTACAGAAAGAAACGGAGGAGTGTTAAATCTGAAGATCTCACTGAAGAACCGGTAATTGATTCAAAAACACAACATGACTTTACAGAAGCAAATCAATCGACCAGCCGTTATCTGCATAATCATGTGTCTTCATGATCTGCATGCAGGAATAAAAAAATACAGCAGGGGCAGCATAGTCTGATTCAGAAACAAATGAGTCGATTCTAAATATACAGTACATAAGCAATATCACACAAGTATAGTGCTATATCGCTGTATATCAGCACGGCTGTGATTCGGCCCTAGGTAATCACAGCGTCCTGATATACCACCATATCGCACGGCTAGTGATTGTGATATTGTGTTTATACAACAGTTCGATGGCACACTTGAGTAAATAAATAAGAAACAACAACGGAGTGTCTTTAAAAACCCTCTTTTCTGCAGAACTACTTCCTTCTGCCACAGATTCAAATCTCAAGTTGACAGTTTGACAGTTGAGCCCAAGCCTCGTTACTAATTCTACAACGTCACTTTAGAACTAGTAACGAAGGAACATTGAGTCGCTTCATTGATGCATTTTGTATTATGTAGATGTAACCCCTCCACACGGGTCCTACTCGCCCCGCTCTGAGCGGGCCTCAAACCCGGGTCTCCGGCGTGAGAGTCTGATGTTCTAACAAGGAGGCTAAAGACTGCAGCCTCTAGATATTTGCGTACTATTACACCCCTAATGACTGGAGCTGGCGAACTCTATCTATACAGCAAAAAAGCAGATGGGAAATAATTAGCATAGCTGATGTTCATAATATGAATGCATTTTATCTGATTAGTATAAAAGGTATGAGATGCATTATGTGAATGCTTGGCTAAAGAGATGCGTCTTTAATCTAGTTTTAAACTGGGAGAGCGAGTCTGAGCCTCTGACAATATCAGGAAGGCTATTCCAGAGTTTAGGAGCTAGATGTGAAAACGCCCTCCCTCCTTTAGTGGACTTAGATAGTACGTCCAGAAGCCTAGAATTTAGCGATCTTAAAGAGCGCGATGGATTATAGGGCAATAGAAGATCCCTTAAATACACAGGAGCTAAACCATTTAGGCTTTATAGGTCAGTAGCAATACTTTGTAATTGATACGGAACTTAATAGGTAACCAGTGTAGAGATGATAGAATTGGTGTTATATGATCATATTTTATTGACCTAGTAAGAACTCTAGCGGCTGCATTTTGGACTAACTGTAGCTTGTTTACGGAGGATGCAGGACAACCAGCTAATAGAGCATTACAGTAATCTAGTCTCGAGGTCATGAATGCATGAACTAACTTTTCTGCATCAGAAACTGATAGCATGTTACTTAGCTTAGCAAAGTTTATAAGGTGGAAAAAGGTTGTTTTTGTAACATTTGAAATATGGTTTTCAAAAGACAAGTTGCGGTCTGGTATAACACCCAGGTCTTTTACTGTAGAGCAGTGGTTCTCAAATCCAGTCCTCGCGACCCACTGCTCTGAACATTTTGTATGTCTCCCTTATTTAACACACCTGAATCAGATCATCCGCTCGTTGGAGAGACTCCACGCAGCAAAATCACCAGAGTTAAATTAACTCTGCTCAGAGAACATTTGGTCCCTCTCTACAGAGAGTTAAAATAACTCTGAATCAGAGTTAAAGTTAATGAGATACTTAAGTGATTAATTAAGTGAGGATTGGGGATTAATTATGAACACCTGCTGTCAACAAGCAGAATCACTGAAGGAAAGAGAAACTCAAGAACTACAACTGACTTCCAGCCACAGCAAGATCTCAACAGAGGAGGATTAAACAACTCCACAAACAGCATTACCAACCTCACTTATTACTAACCAGACTGACTTTATTTCTGTCAGACGTCTACAGAAGGTATTAGTGAGAATTAACAGAGGTGTAGATGTTGACGATTTATTGACATTTTTTGGTTACCATTCTGGAGACCAGTGTTTCCTTTAGTTGGGCAGTTTTACTCTTTATTTTTTTTGTGTGAGTTTGTGGTTATTGTAACTGGTTTTACCAAAACATGTAAATTGTTACAAAGAAAGCCAGAAACAAAGATGATCAGGTGATATAGTTTTCAATTGTAAAAAGAAGAGTAATGCACTTCTCTCATCACTGTCCAAAAGTGGTTATTGGATATTAGTAGATTATTTTCGGAATGAAACTCGCTACAGATTGGGTGATCTGAATTTAGAATTTTTAAAAAACTTTATAGGGATTTTTTTTTCTTTTAAGACACGGATGTCAAGAATCAGCATATGAATCTCAACAATGGTGACATGTTTCATGCTACCATTGTTGAGATTCATATGCCGATTCTTGATGTCTGTGTCTAAAAAAAAAAATTACCATTATGCATTTAAAAAATCTAAATTCAGTTTGTCCGATCTGTGGCAAGGGAGTATTGTCAGTGAATATAATCTATTAAGATCAAATAACCACTGTTGGACAGTGATTAGATAAATGCATTATTCTACTTTTTGTTGTTGAAAACTTTTTGCCTTTGTTCCTTGCATTCTTTGTAACAATTTAAAACCAGTTACAAAAACAACACAACCTCACAAAAAAAAAAGAGTAAAACTGCACAACTAAAGGAAACACTGGTCTCCAGAATGGTAACGAAAAATTTCAATAAATCCTCAACATCTAAACCTCTGTTCATTCTCACTAAGACCTTCTGTAGACGTCTGACAGAAATAAAGTCAGTCTGGTTAGTAATAAGTGAGGTTGGTAATGCTGTTTGTGAAGTTATTTAATCCTCCTCTGCTGAGATCTTGCTGTGGCTGGAAGTCAGTTGTAGTTCTTGAGTTTCTCTTTCCTTCAGTGATTCTGCTTGTTGACAGCAGGTGTTCATAATTAATCCCCAATCCTCACTTAATTAATCACTTAAGTATCTCATTAACTTTAACTCTGATTCAGAGTTATTTTAACTCTCTGTAGAGAGGGACCAAATGTTCTCTGAGCAGAGTTAATTTAACTCTGGTGATTTTGCTGCGTGGAGTCTCTCCAACGAGCTGATGATCTGATTCAGGTGTGTTAAATAAGGGAGACATACAAAATGTTCAGAGCAGTGGGTCATGAGGACTGGATTTGAAAACCACTGCTGTAGAGGATAAAGTAACAGGACATCCTTCTAAATTAAGGTTGTTGTTACGTGGATAGCAGATGAACCCAAGCACAGACAGTATGCAACACACAATGTTTAATTAAAGACAAAAACAGGGAAAAACAAAACCCACGAGGGGGCAAAACAAGACAGGACAATGGAGACTAACTAGACAGAGACTGTGACAGATAACTACAAGTAAACAAACAACTAATACAGGCAATAGCGCAACAGGACAACAGCTCTTGACAAGATACTCAGACAAAGGTTTGACATGGATTAACAATGAACCGACACAGGACAGCAAACACAAGGGGAATAAATAGGGAGACTAATGATAACATAACAGGTGACACAGGTAAAGCAATAATGACGAGACTAATGATAACATAACAGGTGACACAGGTAAAGCAATAATGACGAGACTAATGATAACATAACAGGTGACACAGGTAAAGCAATAATGACTAACGAGGAGAACAAGGAGGGCGGGGCTAGAAGACGAGACAACACAAGCACATGGCCCAACAAGGCCATGTGTTTGCACATAAAACATGGGTCTGTCATGATCCTACCTCAAGACTTAAGAAAGACAAGAACTAGAAGGCAGAATCATGACAGTTGTATTGTAAGAGGATTTTTGGGCAGTTTTTTTGACCAATCAGTAATACCTCCGTTTTATCTAATTTAATAGAAGAAAATTGCATGTCATCCAATATTTTATATCTTTAACACACTCTGTCAATTTAGATAATTTAGTGTTATCATCTGGTCGTGATGAAATATATAGTTAAGTGTCATCAGCATAACAGTGGAAACTTCCATGTTTTCTTATAATATTACCAAGTGGCAGCATATAAATTGAGAATAGCAGAGGGCCTAACACAGATCCTTGCGGCACTCCATCATTTACTGACGTTATCTTTGATTTTTCCCCATTTAAATGGACAAAATGGTAAGGGTCGGCTAGGTACGATCTAAACCAACTTAATGCCTGTCCCTGAACAGTATTTCAGTATTTTATGATCTATAGTGTCGAACGCAGCACTAAGATCGAGTAAAACTAGTATTGAGATACAGCCTTGGTCAGAAGCTAAAAGTATCCAAAAAATCAGTTTGAATATCCGCTGAGGAAAGCGATATGTTCGTCTTTGTCCTTCCAGCAGCTCTAAAACAACTTCCTTGTTCTGACTCGATCATAAAGACAGTCTTTGCTGCCATCGAATGGCGTACAAATTGTACTTTTACTTAAGTCCATATCACAATCCTTTCTCAATACCAAATACGGAATATTATTTATAAAGAATAATATTTATTGAACAACAATTTTGAAATGAACAACAATAGCCACAATAAAATACAATAAAAAAAACCTCTTAAAACATCATTTCGTGACAAAATTAAGTACTATTTATTAAAAATATGGTGGATTTGCTTGACTGCCATGACAGTCACCGCAAGCGGAGTGATACAAACGGTTAAGCGGTTAGAGTGATGTTACTGCGCAAATATCGTACGGCTGGAAAAGGCTCTCAGCCAAACAAATTCGAGAACCAGAAAGAACCGTGTATATATACATAATGCTATAAATTTAGCTTATAATGCCTCCTCCTATTTTTTGATGTAAGTCATTCTGTCTCTCTACCTATAGCTCACTTATTACAATGAAGACACAGCTCTTGAGCTCAAGTCCATGACCTCTGACCTGTACAACACATTCAAAGTAAGTCAGACGTCAAAGTCAGATAATCCATCACAGATGATCACATGACCGCGCTGGAGCACGGAACAACTACAACTATTGTTTGCTGTGACGTCTACAGAAGTTCTTATTGAGAATTAACTGAGGTTTAGATGTTGATTTTTTTATTGAAAATAATAAATAATAAGTTTGTACAAAATCTTATTTCAAAATTCAAAAATCAGTGTTGACAGTAAAACTTTTGAGATTACTATTAACAATAACCCACTTTTAATCAGTAATGACTTCAATGCAAGTGAGCAAGCGCACCGTTGTTTGTTGCTTAGTGACGTGTGTGTTCAAGTAAGCCAGAAATGCGCAGATTCTGCACAATACGCTGTATTTAATATATCATGATGACTCACGAGTTGCATATTTGCGCTAAATCCACGCAGATTTGGCTACACGAACTTCCCCAGCAAAGTGAGTAAACATAGAAACACGCCAAATAGGCTCGTGATTTGACAGCGTTACCCACCAAAGTGAATTTTTACCCGCATTTGGCGGATTGGCGGGTGTTAATTTCAATCCCTGAATGTTGCACTCCTGTTTGTCATTGTGCACGAAACTTCACGCCAATAAATCATCAGAAATATTGCTGACTTGTGCGCATCTCAAGCGCCCTCTTTACGCTCGTCCTAATGCCTGTTAGTTGTCCGTGGATTTGCCTATATTTGGTTGGAAAATGGAAACGTCTTTAAACATGGAAAATTTATTTTACGATCATACACTGAGTACCATAATGGTGACTTTAAACACAACTATCATTTTCATCATTAACATCAACATCGTAACCTCTGTTAGTTCTCAATAAGAGCTTCTGTAGACGTCTATCAGAACCTAACACTCTGTAGTTAGACACATGTACACTGAGGGGTAATTTAACGCTGGGGATTTTGCTGTGTACGACGAACAGGAATTGTAGTTTGCAAGTAAAGCTGCAAATTGGGGCATTCAGCTTCCTCCATAAAAATCTTAGGATACGTGCAGTACAATCAATGTTGTTGATGAACTTCAGTCAGTCTTTCTTCATCTTATTGTTTGTTCAGATCAACAAGAAGTTACTGCAGTGAGAGGCGGAGCCCAAATTAACCAATCCTGAGCTATGTGGGCGGAGCCACTGATGATTGACAGGGATCATCAGTTATGAGTCATTAAATAGATTTATTTAACTCTCATTTATTCTCTTTGACCATTTTCAAGTGAATAACCATTATTGTGTGCTGGACTGATGTAATATAGTATACATGTTTATTTTTGTATTGTATTTTTGGAGTGTAATCTTGCATTAATATTTTATGTTTCTATTTTATGTTTATTTTCCTCCCCAGTATTTTTGGTCATCAGTTTTTAGGCTAAAGCTTAGAAACCAGAACTATACTTCTTATTAGTATTGGAATGCAACAAGTTTATTATCTTTATGTATTATGTATTTTATGAAGCGTTTCCCTCTTCATGTTTTTATAGGGCCAGTGCTTCAATAAACTTGATTATTAACCTTATGCTGTATTAGTTTATCCAAAAATGAAAATTCTGTCATTAATAACTCACCCTCATTGTTCCAAACCCGAAATACTTTTGTTGATCCTCAAAACACCAATGGATATCTGTTTAATGAAATCTGAGAGATTGCTGTCCCTCCATTGACATCTATGCAATTGAAACTGAAACGAACGCTTTCTGAAAGTTCATAAAGAGATCTTAAAGCTAATACATATTATATATTATAGATTATAATCTCTGATTGAAGCTTTGGGTGTGCAGTAGTACATATGAAAGCGCAATGCCTCATTCATTTGATTTGGGCTGTTTAGTCAAAATTCTGAAGAGACTCGATTGCTTTATGATGAACAGATTTATTTTAAAGGCATTTATTCACATATAAACAGTGATCGGTGAACATGAACAGCATAGTCATCCCAGTCCACAGAGTTCACAGTGATTTTAAAGTGTATCCTCACAGCGCACTCAAAAGCAAGAGCTTGCTCAGTTTTCTTTAGCATTAGCTTGATCCTTTTTATGGGCCGCTCAGCCATTCCCGACTGTGGCCTTGAATATTTCCAGTTTATTCCCCAGTCTTTTGCAAATTGACGCACCTCTACGGCACATGGTCACTTATTATCTCCTTAGGTATACGCCATGCCTAGCAAAGTTGTAAATTGCTAATATAAAAAACATACAAAAGAGTGTCGGACAATGATAGACTGTGCTTGTGCATTTATCACAACTTTACTAGTGCGATATTGGTTTGCTTTATCCAGCCCAGAGTCGTGACTTTAGCAGTGACTGGGGCAATACAATAATCTTTTCAGATTAGATTTGAGGACACTGATTGCAATTTACAATATTAGTGATATAACACAAGAGCTCCCATGAAGCGTTCATTTATTAGTGTTATAAAGTCTTAAACTCTGACCTTTTCTCTTTGTCTTTGAAAAGGTAGCAATCTGCACTCGCACATGACATTGAGTGTCATTTTGTCAAGCAAAGAAAAAGTCAACCAAATCTTAGACTTTTTTACTTATTCCCTCCACTTCTGCAGTTATCTTTCTCTAGTTGCAGTCACTCATTTCCCAAAGTCATCTTGAATGTTACATTTCAATTCAACTCAAACATTTTGAGAGATCATCACATAAGCCGATTTCATAAATTGAAGTTGATTTTCCTAAAATGTTTTTGGTTGAACTCACCATTATGGTGATCAGTGTTCACTTTGGTTGGGCACTTGAACTTCATATATATTATTGTAACTATCTGTCTAACAATGCAACAATAAATCACATTTATTTGGTTTCAAATGAAGATCATAAAAAATAGGCTGCATTTAAAAGGTGACCCTAACTTCTAAATAAACCTTAGTTATTATTACTGATTTAATTGGGAGTTGAGTAGTGATGGGATTTATGGCTCTTTGAGGGGATCCGGATCTTGGCGATCCGTTCATTTTAAAGAGCCGTTCAAAAGAACGGCTCTTTTGGCTCTTTTTAAATATTTAGTCAGTTTTAAGAAGCCAACTTGGGGGCATCTCAGTTTATCCTGGAAATAATCACTGGGAGGAATGATGAGGTGAGATTTGTAGTCAAATAATAAAAATTCAGATATCACACACCAATATCTGAGTTTGAATTATTCTGAAATATTGATTATTACCTCATTTGTCATGTGTGGACTATATTCCATAGGGTTCCACAACATCCCTCTGCTTAGAAAGTGACATCACTATTTTGGATTTACCTTTAGTACAAAGTGTGTGTGTGTGTAAAGCTATGTTGACTTATGTTATTCATACAATACCTAACGTTACTCACAAATAAACATCAAAAACAAAGCCGGCTGCAATGAATATCTGTGCAAAACAGCTTTTACTACAAACACTTCCACACAAGAACATTTTGATAAAAAACTAAAAATATTTAAAGTTTTAAATACTAGATAAAATTAGAATAAATAAAATGGAAATGTCTACATACAGTCCACTATTACTACTATTACTACTGTAAACTTTGCAAATAGGACATCACCGGATGATCGATGATGTGACTTATATGGTTATTTTTGTATGATCAACTCTGGAAATATTCCTTCATTCAAAAAACGTAATTTGATTTAAGGATGGAGATTGCACAGGAAAGTAAAGTGAGTGAGTGAAAGCAATTGGGACATTGCTTAATTTGTATTATCTTATTGGTGTCGTGCTACAGACATAATTTAAATATTAAGCAGGAAACAGAAATCCGATCAGTTATCCAGATACAGAGGCTACTTAATATGAACAAATGTAAACGCATGGTGTCCTGATTGGCTAATGATCCGATCTGCTTGATCAGATCATGGTGATCGCATGTTAATGCCAAGTGTAAACACAGCCTTTGTGTGCATCTGTGTGAAACACGCATAGGAAAAAAAGAACGACAGAAAGAACGGCTCGCCTCCAGCCGCGACTCGGCTCCCATCGTTCATGTTTATGAGCCGTTCAAAAGAATCGGTTCGTCACAACTCTAGAGTTGAGCCACCTTTAAAAAGCAATGTATTTATGACTTATCTCACGACGTAAACTGATATTTTATTGTATTTGTGTCACAAACACCTTGTGAATTTTTTTATTGGGTTAATATAATCTATATTTCTGACATCTAAAGATCGATCATGTTTGAGTCACACACACACTTCAACATTCAGCATGCAAAACCCAACAACAGTGGTCTCTCAATAAGTCAAGAGTAAACTAACTAAGCATTTATCTGTACAACATACTATTCTTATTTCACTTTACTTGTTTTTATTTTAAGGCAATCTGTTTGCATGCTTTTTTAAGTAATTCTAACTAAATCGATTTTACACTGTACAACTTACTGTAAGCATGTTGTGGCAAGAGAAAATATGATCAAGTCGGCTACTTGGTGATAATATCCTAATGTAGCGGTCTGACATCATCCAGGGTCTAACATCTGGAACCAATTTGACATGATCACATTATTCCAGGAATTACAACAGGAGATACTTTTAGCATTTATTTAAATTTATTAAAAGTATTTAAAGCATTTACTGAGTATTTATAAAGAAATAATAATAATTGTACTGAAAAGTTTAAACTTGTTCATTGAGACACACTCAAAGCTCAAGAATCAGCGCGTGAATCTCAATAACGGTGCAATGCTTTCATGCCGCAATGCATTCTGGAGCTCATCATACAAAA
>JARPMJ010007053.1:0-46615 GCA_033366665.1 Phoxinus dragarum
TATCCTGTAATAGTTTTACATTAAAATGCCAATAAGATTTAGGTCTTGAAATTTTCGCAACATTATAATCCAAAGTAACCATATGATGGTCTGGAAATCCATTCGGTAATATATTAGTGTTAGCTACTCTAATTAATTCTGATTTACTTGTATATAACCTATCCAATCTCGCTCCTGTCACAAAAGAATCTAATATCTTTATCCAGGTATATTGCTTCACCAACTTATTTCTACTTCTCCACACATCCACCAACTTTAAATTATTTGTGATATCAAGTAGTAACTTACTAGATTTCGAGTGAGGCTCATCCCCATTCCTATCCAATAAGAAATGTGTTGTGCAATTCCAATCACCTCCTATTACAACACACGTATTGGGATCATCATGTTGTTTTATTGCATCATTTAACTTTTGATATGTTATTTCAAGATGCCATCCTATATTCGGAGCATACACATAAACAAAAAGGAATTTAACACCTTTAATTTCTGCTATAACTAATAACACTCTACCTTTTTCTATCTCTATTGTTGTCACAATTTTTAAATCCAACTGTTTTGAGAAGAGAATTGCAACGCCCATACTAACACTTGTCCCATGACTTAATTTACACTCTCCTTCCCACCATCTGTACCACTCCAATTCATTATTGGTATCAGAATGTGTTTCTTGTAAAAAAGTTACTTTAACATCATTTAATTTAATAAATTCATAAAATCAGTGTTCTTTTGACCCATATCTCTTCCCCCATTGATGTTTCACGAGTTTACATGAAATCTGATGTAATATTATAATGCGTATTTGGCTTGCTGTCCGGGGGGAGGGCTCCGAGCTCAGAATTCGGCCCGACCCCAGAGTACTCCCCCCATAACTTTAGAGATCATAGGTATCTATGAACGGACCCAGCCGAATGTGGGGTGAAGGGGTGGTGGTGGTGGGATGCTGAGAAATTAGTCATGAGACAGGAGCTAAGGGAAGGCTTTATTTATACTGGCTTCTTCTTGTGCTGATTGGATGATTACCTGAACATGCTCCTCCCGAACTTTGTTACATAAAACTTCATTTAAGGATCCTACTCTTACAAACTCCACAATAATATTCCAATGGAGGGAGAGGAAAGACAGAGAGAGAGAGAGAGAAAAAAAACCTTTAGTGAATTATACATCATTTAAATTTCCTTTTTTTCGGGGTTTTCCCCCCTCTTATTTTCGTGACAAACTTTTTTCAATCGGAACCTCTTCCTCCTACTTAATTTGTCCTCTCCAACTCATTTCATCCAGTATAATACAG
Organism: Phoxinus dragarum; assembly: GCA_033366665.1. Taxonomy (NCBI): domain Eukaryota; kingdom Metazoa; phylum Chordata; class Actinopteri; order Cypriniformes; family Leuciscidae; genus Phoxinus; species Phoxinus dragarum. The sequence continues at coordinate 1,292 of JARPMJ010007053.1, forward strand.
AAAATTCAAATTTCTTAGTATCAGTAAAGTAATCCTTCACTTCTGCTACTTTCCCGAAAGTCGCATCCAGAAAAGCATATATTTCCTCCAAAGCGTATAACTGGTCAAATCCCCTAACTGGTCACATTAATTTGACACATCTGATACATCTGACAACTCCTCATCACTTTCTTCCTCTCCTTCATTTTCAACCATCTCTCCTGAATTCTCACCCTCTGAATTCACTATCCTTCTATTGCTTGATTGATCTCTATCAACTAACATCACTTCCTCAACACCTTCTACCTTCTCCACTTGCTCTGTACTCTTCTCAGTTTCCGTCATCACCACCTCCTCAATCACCTGTCTCACCATTAACATTCTCTACCACTTTAGACACTTCAGTAGTATTAGTCTCCCCCTCAACACCAACACTACCTAAATCCTTGTTATTATGCACATTTGATCCTCATTTTCCACTCTTTCTTCCACAAATTTCTCTACACTACCATTTGTATCTTTACCTTGACCTGTCTCATCCTTCACTTCTTCTCGTTGCGGGCATGACAATCTTACATGTCCTACCGCACCGCATTCAAAACAGTGCATTTCCCCAGTGTTCGCATACAACATGTACGATTTCCCTTCGTAAATACAACGAAAAGACACATTTAATGTTGGGGCATTCAAAAACATAAATACATGCTGTCTAAAAGACAACACATGCTTCAACGACTCATGTTTACATCCAAGCGGTACCATCTTAATTCCACTTGCAAATTTTCCATACCTCAATAGCTCACGCTGTATATCTTCATCAGGAATAAATGGCGGCACATTTGAGAGAGAGAGACAGAGAGAGAGAGAGAGAGAGAGAGCCAAAGGCAGAGTGCCTTTGATCCAAGAGCAGGCCAGCATCCGGAAAGAGACAGAAGAACAGTTACAATCCTCTTTTGTTATCTTCCCCGACCATGTGACTAACACCCAGGTGTGAGATATTCAAACTAACCAATCAGACAATCACAATTTCCCCCATTGTCCAAAACCTCTGGCCTACAGGCCCAGATCACTATCAGCATGGTCCTTGTGAGAGAGAGGGGGGTGAAAAAGCAAATGTCTTGAATTATTTCCAATCTTACACATGATGGATACAGAAGAAACTGAGCACATGAAGAAATAAAGAAACATGATGGATACAGAAGAAACTGAGCACATGTAGAAATAAAGAAACATGATGGATACAGAAGAAACTGAGAACATGTAGAAATAAAGAAACATGATGGATACAGAAGAAACTGGATGGTCTTCCATCATTCATACCCATAACAGAATAATCCGACCAAAGAGATAGACCAGGCGAGTGGCAATCCCCTTCACAGCGCTGTCGAGCTCCAGGGTGCCCTGTTGGGCAAACATGGGGAGGATTTATCCGCCGCAAGACGTGCCGTTGATTCCTTAACTGCCCAGCTCTCAGATCTTACGCAGCAGTTTCATTTCTACCGTCACGAAGCCACTGGTCCGGCTGGACAGCGTGACTCTTCCGAGCCGCGTATTAACAACCCGCCGTGCTACTCGGGTGAGCCCTTACAGTGTCGATATTTCATCACACAATGCGAGGTTGTATTTTCCCTCCAGCCATCTACTTATGCCCAGGAACGGTCAAAGGTGGCTTATGTGATTTCTCTCCTCAATGGACGAGCTCGAGAGTGGGCGGCGGCTAACTGGGAGGCAGAGGTAGACGGTTCGACCGGTCTGCACACGGTGACGAAGCATCCCGCCTCCTATCCACTTTGCGCCAGGGTTGAAGGTCAGTCAATGATTACTCTATTGAGTTCCGAACCCTGGCCACTACAAGTGGATGGAACGATCCGGCACTCATCGCCCGCTTTCTCGAGGGTTTGAACTCAGAAGTCAAGGATGAGGTCTTTGTCCGAAAGGTTCTTGACAGTTTCGATTCCCTTGTCGAGCTGGCCCTCCACATCGAGAGACGTTTTGAAATGCGACGAAGGACTCGCAGAATGGATGCACCGTTACTCCCTGCCTCCATGGCAACACAGCCACCACAACCATCTATTGCTGATCCTGAGCCGATGCAACTAGGGGGGCTTCGTATATCCATACGGGAACGTCAACGCAGGATCATGAATCGCCTTTGCATGTTGCTGCTGATCATTTTGTCTCTAGCTGCCCAGTAAAAGCCAGCGCTCGTCAGTAGGGCGAGTCACTTCTTGCTCCGCTTTGATTGACTCGGGGGCAGAGGGGAACTTCGTGGACGAGGCTTGGGCTTTGGAACAAGGTATTCCCCTCTTTGATTTACAAGACTCCACCCCCTTGTTTGCCCTAGATGGTAGTTCCCTTCCTAGGGTACAGAAGAGGACTTCTCCATTGACTCTTACTGTTTCAGGAAATCACAGAGAGACTATTTATTTTCTTATTTTCCATTCCCCTTTTTCTCCAGTGGTATTAGGCCACTTGTCATGTCATGTTGTTGGTCTGTCTTCTGCTGTGCCCCCTGTCTCGTCAGTAACTGTTTTTCAGGAGGAGCCAGGTGATTTATCTGGAGTATAAATCAAGTCAAGTCAAGTCAAGTCAAGTCACCTTTATTTATATAGCGCTTTTTACAATACAGATTGTATCAAAGCAGCTTCACAGTGATAACATGAAAATAATACAAAAAACAAAACAAATTAATCATCGTCCACCTTTAAGGCTGATCTATAATATTGTTGAATATTAAATGTCCCCAACTAAGCAAGCCAGAAGGCAAGACAACAGCGGCAAGGAACCAAAACTCCATCAGTGACAGAATGGAGAAAAAAACCTTGGGAGAACCCAGGCTCAGTCGGGGTCCAGTTCTCCTCTGGCCAACGAGTGAACAGTGGATGATTATGATTCAGGAGCATTACAGGTCAGAAGTCAGAATGAATCAGAGAATTTGTCCAGTTCCGGTTGGTTGAAGTCGGAGTGGAGAGGAGGAGAGACTAGTTGACACTTCAGGTCAGCGTCGTCGTCGTGTCCTGTCGCTGGTCCTTCATCAGATCTGGATACGCCCTGGTTCCGGGGGGTGGGACAGCGGTAAACCTCGGGATAGACAGAGAGACTAATATTAGTGTAGACGCCATCCTTCTTATGATGTACCAAGTACATCAGGATTTACGGGAAGTGTTCCCGGGTCCCAGGTGTTCTAAACTATGCAGCCTAACATTTAATTATAGAAGTCTATAATGTGTTATGTGTATGCTAGGCCGAAGAGATGTGTTTTTAGTCTAGATTTGAACTGACAGAGTGTGTCTGCTTCCCGGACAATGTTAGGAAGACTGTTCCAAAGTTTTGGTGCTAAATAGGAAAAGGATCTACCGCCAGCAGTCGATTTTGATATTCTAGGTATTATTAACTGGCCGGAATTTTGAGATCGCAGTAGACGTGAAGGACTATAATGCGTTAAAAGCTCGCTCAAGTACTGCAAAGCTAAACCATTTAGTCCTTTGTAAGTGATCAGCAATATTTAAAAATGTATACGATGTTTAATAGGCAGCCAATGCAGTGTTGACAGAACTGGGCTAATATGGTCATACTTCCTGGTTCTGGTAAGAACTCGAGCTGCTGCGTTTTGGACCAGCTGTAGTTTGTTTGTTAAGCGTGCAGGGCAACCACCCAGTAGAGCATTACAATAATCTAGCCTTGAGGTCATGAACGCATGAACTAATTTGTTCTGCATTATTCATTGAGAGCATATGACGTAATTTAGATATATTTTTAAGATGGAAGAAAGCGGTTTTACAGATACTAGACACATGACTTTCAAATGAAAGATTGGTATCAAAGAGCACACCCAGGTTCCTAACCGACGACGAAGACTTAACAGAGCAGCCATCAAGTGTTAGACAGTACTCTAGGTTCCCTTTCAAGGGAACTCGAGCTGCGTTGAGACGCGGTGGGAACGCCTTGCGTGATTGCGTCGTGAAGCACATGTAAAATCAGTCCAATGGAAAAAGGGAGACGTCATAGGCGGGTGACGTCATCGACCAGGAAGCTATAAAGCACTTCCGAGATCATAACACACTAGCTTTGTTGCCTTCAGCAAGTGCTCTCTGTGTCTGTCCATGTCTATTTATTGTTTGTCTGTCTCAGTATCTAGATATATATTATGGAGAAACAAGAATTCAAAACGTTGTGTTGTTCCCTACCCTCGTTTTATATCGGGTGGGGACGCGCATCAGCTTTGCGTTGCTTGTTTGGGAGTAGAGCATACCCAGTCAGTTCTCGAGGGGGCTGACTGAGTTGCGAGAGGTAGTCTGTTTCACTTCGCTCCCGAGGCACGAGTCCCGCTGCTGCCGAGGCACAGCGGCGACGCGCATCTTGGGGAGTGCAAATGGATCTAACAGCGAGGTTTGAGACGGGCGCGCCTTATCTCTGCCTTCACGTGTTAAATCCAGTGGCTTATCTCGGGGAGAAGCACGCGCTGCGGTTTCTTTTCCCCGGGATGAGACTCTCGTGCTGCGATCTCCAGTTCTACCAGAAAGACTCGGAAGAATTATTTCAACAATCGTACATTTATTGACAGCTCAGCAAGCTGATAATATACAAAGTCATTTGGCCTAGGCCCCGTCCGTAGTGCATAATCCGAGGGTATCGGATCTGCAATTCCTGCCTGAAGATGAAGGCAGGGGCGCAGCCGACCCCCTGCAAGGTGTGGGAAGGGACCATCCTGGTGGTGGTGGGGAGGATGGAGGTGAATGGAAGCGTCAGCATCTGCAAACTCAAACATGTCTAAGTACTGAGCTTTTATACAGTGAGCATGAGAATATGATTGGATAGAAGTGAAGCCAAAGATGACGTAGTAATTGAGTCTTCCCGGCATAACTTATGCTAAAGCTTTCATTTCCGAGGAATTGGTGATCGTTAGTGTTTAAAAAGGATATATGTGTATAGCCTATATATATATATATATATATATATATATGAATAAAGCAGATGTGTGTAAGTTTTCAATGAATAAATAAATAAGTCAGCTCATAACTCTGTTGTATAAAGAGGAGCTTATATTTTTATATAAAAATATATATTGAGGTTTTATTTTGTGCTGATTGCCAAGTTAAATGTTTTCTGGCCAGCTGAACATTATGAGAGTGAGAATATAAGTAAATCTCTATATCTCAGCCTCCTCGTCGGGGATTGCCGTTTTTTCCTATCTCCACACTGAGAAGTTGAATAAACCGGTTTCTATTTTATGTGTTTATCCCCAAAACTTCTACTAAAGTAATGTTTTGAGTATTAAATGTCATAGTATGACAGTGCCTCGGGTTAAAGAGACGCTTACTAGCTATCTCTCTCCCGAGTCGGCGTCATCATTACCCCGACGTTATCCACCAGCCATCATAAATAATAGATAAATATTATTAGGCAGCATTGGTGGGTAAACTACATAAGGACATGGATGTATGTGAGGGGCGACTCTCTGAGGAGGGTCGCAGCGCTGCCAGTTCGGTTGTTTTCCTGCTGGTGGCCACGGAGTGATATATATAAGTTTTTCTGATGTAAAGAAAAAAAAAAGAAAAGTCTGTTCTCTGAACGCTTCGCTTTCAACAAAATTAAGATATATTCTATCCAGCGGCGTTCCAGAGGTGTCTTCCTCACCGATCTAATGTTCCTGAGACTGCTGGGCGGGAGCAGTCTCAGCCTACTTAAGCTCCTCGCAGCTTAAAGTGCTGCAAAATAGAGCGTCGCCATTCGGGCTCATCCACAATCGAGAGGGACCTGGGTGGCGGTCGCTGTCTAGCCAGTTAGAGATATGCAAGATCTGAGAACTGTTTTATCTCTAATACAGCTTGGAAGAAGAAGCCCTGACGCCGAGGCTGCAGGCTTCTGAGGGTGGTCCCCTCCGGGGTAGGGACGGTTTTGAGAAATCGTTTCTCCGAGGTGCCTGCTTTTTCCAACGATCCTCCGTCTCAACACAGCGTCTCGTTCCCTCTCAAGGAACCAGGGTTACATACGTAACCTGAGACGTTATTACGTGTGGAAGTTTTTTGTCCAATAATTAGAATCTCTGTTTTTTCTGAATTTAGTAGTAGGAAATTACTAGTCATCCAATTTTTTATATCAGCTATGCATTCCGTTAATTTTGTGAATTGGTAGGTTTCGTTTGGTAGAAATATACAGCTGAGTATTGTCGGCATAACAGGGAAAGCTAATTCCATGTTTCCTAATGATATCTCCTAATGGTAGCATGTACAGAGTGAACAGCAGCGGTCCTAATACTGAGCCTTGTGGTACGCCATTCTGAACTTGTGATTGATAAGACATCTCTTCATTTACTGCTAAAAACTGATAACGGTCCGATAAGTATGATTTAAACCATGCTAGTTCAATTCCACTAATGCCAACATAATGTTTATTTACGAGTCTATTTAAAAGGATGTTGTGGTTAATGGTGTGAAATGCAGCACTAAGATCAAGTAATACTAATAAAGAGACACAACCACGATCGGATGATAAGAGCAAATCATTTGTGACTCGGAGGAGTATCATGATTTGCGGGAGGTCTTCAGTCGTTCCCGGGTGCTTATCTCCCCCCCTCATCGCCCGTATGACTGTTGTATAGATATTCTCCCCGGTACCACGCCCCCCCGGGGAAGACTATACTTGTTATCCGCTCCCGAACGGGAGGCGCTCGAGAAATACCTTTCTGACTCACTCAACGCCGGCACTATCGTTCCCTCCTTGTCTCCTGCGGGAGCCGGTTTCTTCTTTGTTAAAAAGAAAGACGGCTCCCTGCATCCCTGTATAGACTATCGGGGATTAAATGATATCACTGTCAAGAATCGTTATCCTTTGCCACTGATGTCATCTGCCTTCGAAGTCTTACAGGGAGCAAAGATTTTTACGAAGCTCGATTTACATAACGCCTATCACCTGGTGCGTATAAGGGAGGGGGATGAATGGAAGACCGCGTTTAATACGCCCCTCGGTCACTTTGAATACCTGGTCCTTCCTTTCGGACTAGTAAACGCCCCCGCATTTTTTCAAGCCTTAGTCAATGACGTCCTACGGGACATGCTCAACGTCTTTGTGTTCGTCTACCTCGACGACATTTTGATCTTTTCACCATCTCTCCAGGTGCACGTCCAACATGTTCGTCGTGTCCTTCAGCGCATTCTTGAGAATCGACTTTTTGTAAAAGCAGAGAAACGTTCTTTCCACGCCCCCTCAGTAACGTTTCTCGGTTCGGTCATCTCGGCAGAGGGGATCAATATGGACCCGGCTAAGGTTCAGGCGGTCACTGACTCTCGCCTCGCGCTACAACGTTTTCTCGGGTTTGCACATTTTTACCGTCGTTTTATTCAAGGTTTCAGTCAAGTGGCCGCTCCCCTTACAGCTCTGACCTCAGTAAAGTCCCAGTTTAGGTGGTCAGAATCTACACAGACAGTGTTTGACGTTCTGATGTCTCTTTTCACTAACGCGCCTATCCTCCTTACTCCTGATTTCACTGAACAATTTATAGTCGAGATCGACGGTGGGGGTCGGGGCTGTTCTTTACCAGCGTTCCACCACTGATGGAAAGATACATCCCTGTGCTTTTTTTTCTCACTGTCTTTCCCCCGCTGAGCGCAATTACGACGTGGGCAACCGCGAATTGCTCGCCATTCGTCTAGCTTTAGGCGAGTGACGACAGTGGCTAGAGGGAGCTCCCGTTCCTTTTATTGTTTGGAAAGATCACCGAAACCTAGAATATATCCGTAAGGCCAAGAGACTTAACGCTTGTCAAGCCCGCTGGGCTCTGTTCTTTAGCCGATTCGATTTTACCATCTCGTATCGCCCGGGTTCCAAGAACGTCAAGCCTGACACGTTATCTCGTCTTTTTGACTCCTCTTCATCGACTGAGCCCGAGGAGATTATTCCCCCGGGTCGTGTTGTTTGCACGACCATCTGGGGAATAGAGTGTTAAGTGTTCTCTTTCTCTAGTCATAGTCCCGCGCAATTGTCCTAAGGGGCTTCTTTTTGTTCCTGTATCCGCGCTTTGAGATGTCCTTCATTGGGGACAGTGGGCACCTTGGACTCAGTGTCAGAGGAAGGGAAGAGGGGAGGTTGGTACCCTAAACAGCTCTGAAACGGCAAAAGACCGGTAACAGAAGCGGGGGCGGAGTTATAGGCATATTCAGCCCACGGAAGCTGTTCTACCCAAGATGCGGGATTACGAAATGCAAGACAGCGCAACAGACGACCAATAGTTTGGTTAGCGTGTTCGTTTGCGCAATGGTTTGGTTAGTGCAATAGTTTGGTTAGCGCGTAACCATTCGTCTGGGGATGATACCCGGAGGAGAGGCTGGCTGAGGCACCTATAAGGTGACAAAACTCCTTCCAAAAGAGGGAGGAGAATTGTGGTCCTCTATCAGAAACTACATTCTCGGGGAGGCCATGGACTCTAAAAACGTGATCAACGACAATCTGAGCGGTCTCTCTGGCGGACGGAAGTTTAGGCAGAGGAATAAAATGGGCGGCTTTAGAAAAGCGATCTATAACCGTGAGAATAATATGGTTACCTCTGGAAGGAGGGAGCCCTGTGATAAAATCAAGGGCAATCTGTGCCCACGGGCGAGACGGAACGGGTAACGGTCTTAGATACCCAGTCGGGGGTTTATTACTGATCTTGGTTTGGGCGCAGATAGTACAGGAAGCGATAAAGAGGCGAATGTCTCGCTCAAGGGAGGGCCACCAGAAACTTTGTCGAACGACGGCAATAGTACCTCTGACCCGCGGGTGAGCGAATAGCTTAGATGAGTGCCCCCACTGAAGAACGGCGCGACGGGCTGAAGGAGGAACAAACAAAAGACCCTTAGGGCAGAGTCCAGAGAAGGAAACTGGCGAGAGAGAGCGTCAGGCTTTTGATTTTTGGACCCCGGCCGATAAGAAATGGTAAAATCAAAGCGCGTAAAGAATAGAGACCAGCGAGCCTGACGGGCATTACGTTTTTATGATCCAGCCAGTGACGCCACTCCCCTAACGCTAGACGAATGGCCAGAAGCTCTCGATTACCCACATCATAATTCCGCTCGGCAGGGGTAAGACGATGCGAGAAAAAAGCACAGGGGTTAATCCGCTCATCAGCAGCGTCGGCCCCTACACCTACCTCGGAAGCGTCGACCTCGACGATAAACTGTCTTTCTAAATCCGGGGTGACCAGAATAGGAGCGGACGAAAAAAGATGTTTGAGATGCTCAAAAGCCGCCTGGGCGGCCTAAGTCCAGGAGAACCGAGTCTTAACCGAAGTGAGCGCAGAGAGGGGAGCCGCTCTCTGACAAAAATTTTGAATAAACCGTCGGTAAAAATTCGCAAACCCCAGAAAACGTTGAAGGGCAACGCGAGACTCAGGTCGGGGCCAGTCGGTAACAGCGCAAACTTTGACAGGATCCATACTGATCCCCTGGGCGGAGATAACCGAACCGAGAAAAGTAACAGATGAGGCGTGAAAGGTGCACTTCTCGGCTTTGACAAATAGACGGTTCTCTAAGAGTCGCTGAAGAACCTGTCTAACGTGCTGCACATGAGCTTGGAGATTAGGAGAGAAAATCAAAATATCGTCAAGGTAAACGAACACGAATAGGTTTAACATGTCCCTGAGAACATCATTAACAAGTGCTTGGAACACGGCGGGAGCGTTGACCAACCCGAACGGAAGAACGCGATATTCGAAGTGCCCAAGGGGTGTATTAAATGCCGTCTTCCACTCGTCACCTTCCTTGATACGGACAAGATGATAGGCATTGCGAAGGTCCAGTTTTGTGAAGCATTGTACCCCCTGCAGGATCTCAACGGCTGAAGACATAAGGGGTAAGGGATATCGGTTCTTAACCGTTATGTTGTTCAGACCTCTGTAATCAATGCAGGGGTGCAGTGAACCATCCTTTTTCTTCACAAAAAAGAACCCAGCCCCCGCCGGAGAGGTCGAGGAAACGATAGTGCCCGCATCTAATGATTCGGAGAGATACCTTTCAAGAGCCTTGCGCTCAGGCGGTGAAAGAGAATAGAGTCTCCCTTTTGGGGGGGTGGTGGTTCCCGGGAGAAGCTCTATGCTGCAATTGTATGGTCGATGAGGAGGGAGAGATGCGGCCCGGGAACGATTGAAAACCGCCCGCAGATCGAAGTACTCTTCAGGGACCCCGGACAAATCCCCTGGTTCTTCCTGAAAAACAGATACAGTGGACATGGGAGAAACAGCAGACACAAGACATTTAACTTGACAGGAAAGACCCCAGGAGAGTATGGAATTCTTAGCCCAGTTAATATGGGGATTATGTTCGGTCAGCCAAGGATGGCCTAAAACTAAAGGGATGTTAGGGGAATTAAAAATTAAAAAGGAAATAGTCTCTGTGTGGTTGCCAGATACGGTGAGACTCACCAGTGCTGTAGAACAGCTAACCTGGGCGAGAACACAAAGACAGAAGTGGGGTCCTGGAGACTAATAAGGGGAATACCCTGCTCGAGGGCCTAGTTCTCGTCCATAAAATTTCCCTCGGCTCCAGAGTCTATCAGGGCCGGACAGGTGGCAGAGGAATTTGTCCAGTGGAGGAAAACAGAAAAAGTCGTTCGGGCGCGTGGTAGAGGGTCCAGAGAGGATGCGCTCACCAGTCTCCCTCTCATGACTGGTGAGCTCTGGCTTTTACCGGGCACGCAGTAACAAAGTGTTTGTCCGACCCGCAGTAGAGACAGAGACGGTTGACAATCCGGCGCTGGCGTTCGATGGCCGAGATTCGTATTCCTCCCAGCTGCATAGGTTCAGAGTCAATAGAAGTAAGCGGAAAGCTGGCTGTGGAAGATGTAGTGGGTGTGGTCAGGGTGTGGCAAGCGCATTGGCGCAGTTCAAATCGCTGCTCCACGGTGTTGAGAGCACATTAGGTACACAGCCATGTCTGGGCTTGAGAGTGACTTTGGAGTCACCTATTCCAAACTCCAAACAGGAGGGGCTTACAGAGAGCGCATGCAGATCTCCCACTCGCTTGATAGACGCCAGTGCCAGCAGGAGAGCAGTCTTTAGCGAAAGTGGTTTGAGATCAACCGACTGAAGCGGCTCAAATGGTGAACCCTTCAGGGCCCCAAGGACCGTTGAGAGGTCCCAAGACGGTATAGAAGTAGGTCTGGAGGGATTCATCCTCCTGGCTCCCTTCAGGAACCGTCTTGGGACCTCTCAACGGTCCTTGGGGCACTGAAGGGTTCACCATTTGAGCCACTTCAGATCTTGATCTCAAACCCTTCAGGGCCCCAAGGACCGTTGAGAGGTCCCAAGACGGTATAGAAGTAGGTCTGGAGGGATTCATCCTCCTGGCTCCCTTCAGGAACCGTATGACCAAGTCGTCACTTCCTAGTGATTGGCCAGCCACCGGATTGCCAGTTCGTCCCGTTCGCCTGTGTGAGGAGATCTTTCCTTAGTGGGACAGGCCATCTGAACCAGTTCTGGGAACCACGGTCTGGTTTTCCAAAGGGGGGCCACTAGGAGGCCTGGGCATCCGCTCTCCCTGACCCGTTTGATGACCTGGGGGATCATGGAAATGGGGGGAAACGCATACAGGGCCAGGAATGGGCCAGCGCGTCCCTGTTCTTCGAAAAGAACACTGCGCAGTGAGTGTTGTCTCTTGAGGCAAAAAGTCGACTTTGGCCTCGCCGAAAACACTCTATATCAGACGAACCGTCTGAGGGTTTAGAGACCACTCGCCTAGGGGAGTGTGAAAGTCTCGAGAAAGCATATCCGCACCCAGATTCTGAATGCCCGGGATATGTGCTGCTCTCAGAGAGCTCAGGTTGACCTGCGCCCAGAGAAGGAGGTCTCTCGCCATGGAGTAGAGGTTGCCCGACCTGAGACCGCCCTGGTGATTTATATATGACACCACCGACATATTGTCCGTGTGGACTAAGATGTGGTGTCCTTTGAGGTTTGACAGAAGTGCTTTCAGGGCCAAAAAAACTGCTTTCATTTCCAGACAGTTGATATGTAAGCTCTTCTCCGTGCTCGACCAGAGGCCGGAGACAGGCTTGCCCTCGTGCAGTGTTCCTCAACCTAGTTTTGGAGACGTCTGTGAAAACCACTTTCCTCCTGGAGGCCACCCCCATGGCCACGCCCTCTTGGTACCAGTCCTGAGCCCGCTAGGGAATCAGGGTCCGTAAAAAAAACGTGATTTACCTAATGTGCAGGCTTCCCGACCGCCATGCATGGGCTGGCGTTTGAGCCAGTGCTGGAGCAAACGCATACGCAGTAATCCCATACGGAGTACTGGCGATGCGGCTTTCATGAGACCGAGAAGTTTCTGAAACTTCGGTGCGCATGTGCCTGCTTTGAATGAGGCTGTCAGCTGTTGTACAGAGTTGTAGAGTCGATAACTGTGCCCAGAAAGATCACACTCTGACTGGGGGTTAGTTTGCTCTTGGATAAATAGATTTTGAGCCCCAGGCATTCCAAATGGCTGAGGATCAAATCTCTGTGTGTTAAAAGTTCGGTCCTCGACTGCGCCAGCACAAGCCAGTCATCAAGATAATTCAGCACGCGTACTCCCTGATGTGTCAGGGGAGAGAGCGCTGCGTCCATGCACTTCGTAAATTTAAGGGGCGCTCGGGACAGCGAACGGCAGAACTGTGTATTGATAAGCCTGACACTGATGGGGGACTATCTGGATGTGAAAGTACACGTCTTTCAGATCCACAGTAGAGAACCAGTCCCCCGGGCGAACTTGCACAAGGATATGTCTGATAGTTAGCATTCTGAATGGCCGTCTCATGAGAGCATTGTTCAGATGTCTTAGGTCTAGTATGGGTCTGATATCGCCGTCTTTTTTCGGTACTAGAAAATAGCGACTGTAAAACCCCAAGTGTTTCAGCGCGGTGGGGACTAATTATATCGCCCCTTTTGCTAACAGATTTTGTATTTCGGAGCGAAGCACGTGACACACGCTGCTTTTCACAGAAGTCTCGAGAACTGCCTGAAACTTTCGGGGTCTGCGAGCGATTTGGAGCGAGTAGCATCGCTTTATTGTGTCTATAACCCAACTCGACACACCGGGAATGGCTTGCCAGGACAGAGCTTATGTGGCTAGGGTTTGACACATCTTCAGGGACGGGCCGCCTAACACAGATACCTTTAAATTGTGATTTGTGCACATACTGAGTGTTGGTTTGACTAGAAAGGCTTTTCGCCTCAAATCACCATTTTTGAATAAGAAATAATAACTCGTCAAAACTCTGTGAATCACAACAAGCGTGTCGGTGAGAACAATCATTTAAACAGCATACACACACACCCGAACTTGACTGCACATCATATTTTTTACATTATTGATACTGCTTTCAATCGTAATGCAATAGAAATGAACACGAAAAACCTGCCAAGTGCCTACCTACCTAGTTATACAACACTGACAGTGGACTTGCGGCAGAGCTGATCAGACTTGTGTTCTCTCCTAGAGTAAAGCTGATGTGCATCTCTCTCTAGTCTGTCTGTCTGTCTTGCTAAGCTGGGCAGTGGATCTTTTTTGGTCTTTCTGTGTCTTGTTAATGCCGGTCACTTCCAGGGCTGTGTTCTGTGACTTTGTGCCTGACAATTTTATTTATTTATTTTAAAACTATTTATTAGGTTTGAAAAACGACAAAGGGCAACGGTGTTTGTTTATAAACTGCAGCTCGGAAAAGATAATCGCGTCTCGCGTTTTATACTAGGCTGATTTATACTTCTGTGTCGGACCTACGCCGGAGCCTCTATCTACGCTGTAGGCAACGCGTTGGTTTTCATTTATACTTATGCGCGTCATTGTTCACATGCAGAGGGAGCATGTGAAACCCAAAGGAGGGGTTCTAGCAGACCAATCACAGCGCTTGCATCCGTGTAGAATTGACGCGTTGTTACATTTTTGGAGAGGTGCACGTCAGGGTACGCCGAAGGGTACGAGTGCTACACACAGCCTACGACGTAGCTACAGCAGGAGTTCGACGCAGAAGTATTATATACAGTAAATTGGGCTTTAACATGTGTTCATATGCACATGCACAAAATGAAACACGCTTCAATTTTTAAATCTCTGCACAAAAACCCATTTGTTTTCCTTAGCTTTTCATACTTATTAATGTCTCTACTCTGTATGTTTTAATTGGGATTTTGTCTATTGTTTTCTGTTTTAAATCTGTACATGTAGCCCCCCCCCCCCCCCCCCCCCGTTGTTAGAACCACCAAGTTAGACAAATAAGTGATAGATAGAATTATTTTATTTTTAAGTAAAGAAATAAATTAATAAATAAAAACAATAAAACAATGAATAGTTCAATAAATTTGTAAGTAATAATCAGCTACTAGATGCAAGAGCTAGAGAAAGGGCAAGAAACTTTGCAAAAGTCAAGTCACCTTTATAAAGCTCTTTTTACAATACAGATTGTTTCAAAGCAGCTTCAAAGACAGGAAAATAATGCAACAATGTTTGTTTCAAGAAAGAAAATAGCGTCACAGTCCAGCTTACGTAAGTTCTGTGATGGTTAATTTTTGTTGTAAAAAAGTTATTAATTTAGTTAATTTATATATATAGTCGCTCTGGAGAAAACCGTGATGCCATCGTCCAGCTCAGTTCAGTTCTCATATAATGGTGTCAATGCAGGCAGATCGATAATATTGTTGAATGTTTACAGTGGGGAGAACAAGTATTTGATACACTGCCGATTTTGCAGGTTTTCCTACTTAGAAGGAAGAAGGCAACAACTGTTAGAGCAATCATTAGAAAATGGAAAAAGTTCAAGATGATGGTCAATCTCCCTCAGTCTGGGGCACCATGCAAGATCTCACCCCGTGGGGCATCAATGAGCATGAGGAAGGTGAGGGATCGGGCCTGGACATGCGCTGGCTTGAGAAGGGGGACCTTGCGTGCGCTGCAGGATTTTAATCCATGACGGCGTAGTGTGTTACTAATGGTTTTCTTTGAGACTGTGGTCCCAGCTCTCTTCAGGTCATGACCAGGTCCTGCCGTGTAGTTCTGGGCTGATCCCTCACCTTCCTCATGCTCATTGATGCCTAAACTCCACTCGCCATGTTTGGAGGAAGAAGAAGGATGAGTACAACCCCAAGAACACCATTCTTTGGGGATGCTTTTCTGCAAAGGAGACAGAACGACTGCACCATATTGAGGGGAGGATGGATGGGGCCATGTATCGCAAGATCTTGGCCAACAACCTCCTTCCCTTAGTAAGAGCATTGAAGATGGGTCGTGGCTGGGTCTTCCAGCATGACAACGACCCGAAACACACAGCCAGGGCAACTAAGGAGTGCCCTCCATAAGAAGCATCTAAAAGTCCTGGAGTGGCCTAGCCAGTCTCCAGACCTGAACCCAATAGAAAATCTTTGGAGGGAGCTGAAAGTCTGTATTGCCCAGCAACACCCCCGATCCGGAGAAGGTCTGTATGGAGGAGTGGGCCAAAATCCCTGCTGCAGTGTGTGCAAACCTGGTCAAGAACTACAGGAAACATATGATCTCTCTAATAGCAAACAAATGTTTCTGTGCCAAATATTAAGTTCTGCTTTTCTGATGTATCAAATACTTATGTCATGTAATAAAATGCTAATTAATTATTTAAAAATCATACAATGTGATTTTCTGGATTTTTGATTCCGTCTCTCACAAGTGTACCTATGATAAAAATTACAGACCACTACATGCTTTGTAAGTAGGAAAACCTGCAAAATCGGCAGTGTATCAAATACTTGTTCTCCCCAGTGCTGTAACAATATATCAATAACAATATTATTGATCTGACTGCATTGACACCATTGTATGAGAACTTAACTGTTGAACTGCTAGGCTGACATCACGGTTTTCTCCAGAGCATGATAAATTAATAACTAATGATTTTTATAACCAAAAAAGAATCAACACCGAACTTACTTGAGCTTGACACTATATTCTTCTAGAGCTCTCATTTTTTCAGGTTTCTCTTTTGTCGGGTTTCAGTCCATCTTTGACATATGTAACTTGAGAACATATGATTTCTTTAGGCCAATCTTACATTTGTGTTACAATTCTGCAAGAGATAGGACCCAGACGCAAATGAGCAGACAAGGGTTTTTATCAACACTGAAGACTTGAGACAGCAGGGACAGTGGAGCGTGAATAACAGTTCAACAGTAGGGCAGGGTGGACGACACGAACAGAACCAGAAGCTTGAAACAGGAGTTTGATTGTTGCAACAGTCAGGCTGTCAGGCAGCATAGAAGAACAAACAAGATGACTCAAGACAAGACAGACAAGATATAGTAACAATTAACAACCAAATAAAACTGATAAGATAAATGACTAGAGAAACAAAAGTAGAGAAATAAATATAACAAAAAATAGATCTAAGATCAAAACTGGAATTGCAAAAGAAAAGCAAGTCTTCCACTAGACAGAAAAAAAAAGAACTTAAGAAAATTTCTAAAAGCAAAGAGAACTCAAGCTGTAGATCATAAAGACAAATCAGAAGCAGAGAGAAACAAAATAGCAACAAGGATACTCTGATACTAGGAAAGATAAATAAAAAAACCTAGATTAAGCACAAAGATATTTTTCAAGAGCACAACCTGGAAAACACCACAAAGCACGTACAGAAAACCAACCAGCAAAGACATGAGGGAAAGAGGCAAAATATAAAGGGACCAGAGCACATGAGGATCAAGTGAGCACAATTAGTGAAACGTGGACTAAACAAGGGGGCGTGGAAACAGGAATCATGGAGGCGGGACATGAGGAGCACATGGCAAACACAGACCAAGAAAGAGCCATGTGCTCAACCACAAGACAAACATAGAAACATGAAACCACGACAACACATACAAGGCTGCCAGGGCAGAACCCTGACAATTTGTCTTTGTTCAGTTTCAGGTTTATGCTTCTCAATTTCTCTTACAGCTTTCTCAGTCTGCTGTCATGTGAGACTTCGAACACTACTCTCCGCACACAAGAATGTCGTCCATTACATTAACAACTTTAAACTTTAAGCAACTTTATTCCTTCCAGACACACGCCTTGTAAACTGTATGGGTGTGTTAAAGGTACAGAGTTTAGAACGGTCATCATCCAGACGAATCTGCCAAAATCTTTGATTGGCATCCACCACTGAGAATATCTGAATATCTCTAGGCATTTCTGCATCAACATCCTCAAGCGTTTTGAGAGAATAGTGTTTGAGTTTTTATTATTGACACCATACTATTATATTTACCCATTCAGTGAGTTTTTTTGATGACACCCATACATTTCAGTTCTCTTTCAATGTCTTTTTTTCGGGGCCACTGGAACTTTCCTGGGAGCATGAATCACTGGCATGACCTCAGACTTTGTATGAATGTGATGGATTCAAGGAACACAACCCATTCTGTAAACAAATCCTCAAATTCATTTAGAATATCTGTTGAGGTATCTCCTTTTATTTTATACATAGTTTTTATTACACCCAACCTTTCTAATCTCTACCCAGAATTGCTCAAGCATTTTGCTTTATTATCTAAAATTCAAGAGTATGGCTTATCTTCAAGTAAATTCAATGCGTGGCTTACCCAAGGGCGATATCTTGTGGCCTGAATATGTCACTAGTTTACATCGTTATTTTCTCATGTCAATTCTGTCAAGCTTCAAGGCATCCAGGGGCCCGTTCTTCGTACGTGGATTACTCAGGTATCTGGATTTCACTGTTGACGATTTGCGAAAACGTACATGCGCATCACGTGTTCGGTCGATAGGTATGCGTGTTTGAATATATATGTGAGCAGGCATGTAGTCCTTCAGAAATTAACCCTCATCAAACTACTTGTTAGGCCTTAATTTGTGTAGCATCTGCGCAGCCACACGAACCGGAATTATCTCAACAACGTTTTATCTGTATAGAGGTAAAGGGAAGGAGGCCTTCACAGGGGAGAGACTAGTTGACACTCGTGTCCTGGCACTGGTCCTTCATTAGATCTGGATACGGCCTGGATCCGGTGGACAGCGTTAAACCTAAGGATAAACAGAGAGACTAATATTAGCATAGACGCCATCCTTCTTATGATGTACCAAGTACATCAGGATTTATGGGAAGTGTTCCCGGTCCCGGCTGATCTAAATTATGCAGCCTAACAATGAGTTATAAAAGTCTATAATGTGTTATGTGTATACTAGGCCAAAGAGAGGTGTTTTTAGTCTAGATTTGAACTGACAGAGTGTGTCTGCTTCCCGGACAATGTTAGGAAGATCGAAATTTTGAGATCGCAATAGACGTGAAGGACTATAATGGGTTAAGAGCTCGCTCAAGTACTGGGGAGCTAAACCATTTACTGCTTTGTAAGTAATCAGCAATATTTAAAAATGTATACGTTGTTTAATAGGGAGCCAATGCAGTGTTGACAGAACCGGGCTAATATAGTCATACTTCTATGAAGGTATATTTGGTGCAAATCAACTGAACGCCTGTGACGGTGGAATTTGTAGTTGTAGAGAATAGCCACACTTGTGAATCAGTGCATTTGAAGTCACAGAGAGAAATTATTGAATGAGTTGCAAACTTGTAGACTTTTTTCTCTCTCCCACAAACACAACACAACAGTTACACATTCTCAAATTCTTCATTGCAGGTGCACAAATCCTATTTTTGAAGTTTGTAAGTAAGACTGAAGTTTGTCTGCCAAAATGCATAAATAAATGTAAATGTAAATGTAAATATTTTACAAATATCCAAGAATTTTGTGAGAAAATATTCTACAAGTGTGCAACTCTCATTGGATGAATTTGAAGTCTAGTTTACAAGACAAGTCGTCCCTCAAAAGGGAGAGCGCGTGAAACTTGTCACTTGAAAGCGAAAACAGTGTTTGAAATCCTCAGATTCAAGCAGTTGTAGCTATGTACTTGTGTTTGTGCTAGAAAAATATCCAAGACATTTGTGAGAAAATATTCTACAAGTGTGCAACTCTCATTGGATGAATTCACATACTGATTTGCGGATGTACAACATTTCTCTGTGACTATAGTCTCTGTGACTATACCATGAAGCTAACCATGAAGGTTTAGTTGGCTAACCAACTATGTTTCAGTTTAGTTTCCGCCAACCCTGGGTTTTAGATACTATGAAAGTAGCTCGGCTTCAATCGGTGTTCGTCGCCATAGTATCTTACGCTCCATGGCTAACCTGCTCCAGGGCAGGTTATGTTCTGGATTCGAGATCTCAGACTGAAGTTTGTCCAATCAGCTGTGAGCAAAGAAACAAATAGGTGATGTAACTAATTCCCAGTGTCTTTTACAATGGCCTCACCTTTTCTTCCAAATCCTGTGGACGAGCACTTCGTAAAATCCCCTTGCCTTTCCTGATAGTTACTTGTTTGAAATATATTACTTGTATATATATATATATATATATATATATATATATATATATATATATATATATATATATATATATATTTATCTTTGCGAACTTCTTGAGTAGCACATGAAGAATTTGACATGTCGAATCCATGCACTTACTGTACCGCAAATGGTATTGCGTTGCGTTTATTTTTTGCATACTTGCACGGTCGGTGATGCACAGAATCTAGGGGAAAACACGGTTTGTCGAACCATTCGTAAGGTGGTCCTCGCTCTGCAGGAGTACATTAATAGTTTCATTAACAGTGTTCCCCGAACATTTATCAACCATGTCCATAACGAGCTGCTTTTTTGCAAAAAACAAGACATAACAGAGCCAGTTTTACTTAATGGTCAAGTAGTTGAAACTGTGGACACTTTTAAGTATTTAGGTACGGTCCTTGACAACCACCTGAGTTTTAAAGATAATACAGATTATATTTTTAAGAAATGTTCACAACGACTTAGTCTCATCAGAAGACTGAACTGCCTGGGTGTCAGTGCTCAGATTATGGAGCTAGTGTATATCACACACATTGAAAGTGTTTTAACTTTTCATCTCTCTGCTTGGCTTGGCCATTTAAATTGCAAGCTTAAGAAAAAGCTCAACAGAATAGTGTCAATGGCTGGTAAAATAGTAGGAAAACCACAAAAACACCTGACCCAAATATACATTGACAGAACAAGGAGGAAAGCTAGGAAAATCACTGTAGATAGTACTCACCCCCTCTCTAGCGAGTTTGAACTTCTGAAGTCTGGGAGGCGCTTCAGAGTGCCTCTGGCTAAAAGTACTTAAAAAAAATATGGTAACACTTTACAATAAGGTTAATTAGTTAATGTATTAACTAACATGAACTAACCATGAGCAATACATTTGTTACTGTATTTGTTAATCTTTGTTAACGTTAGTTAATAGAAATACAGCTGTTCATTGTTAGTTCATGTTAGTTCACATGCATGAACTAATGTGCACAAGATTGTCATAAAGTATTAGTAAATGTTGAATTTAACATTAACAAAGATTAATAAATGCTGTAGACGTCAATTCATTATTAGTTCATGTTAACTAATGTAATTAACTAATGTTAACTAACGAACCTTATTGTAAAGTGTTACCAAATATTTTATTCCAAATGCCATTAGCATCCTTAATCAAATTAAGTGACAACAACAAATGAGCTGTTATCTTAATGTATTTAAGTACATTTATTCTCATTATGATATTTTACATTGTATCTTTTTCTTTTCTATTTACCTAGAAATATTTCCTTATTACGTTTGAGACGTTGTTTGTATGTCTACTTGTATTGTATGTTTGGTGAGCCAAAGAAAAATTTCCACCCAGGTGGACAATAAAGAATTATTCTATTCTATTCTATTCTATTCTATTCTATTCTATTCTATTCTATTCTATTCTATTCTATAAAAGAGGGCTTTTATAAAATTGCCGGTAAGATATATTGAGAGGGTGACATCACATGAACAAATTGTCACGAACACACACAGGAACAGGTAGATCCAATAGCAGTGTTTATTTAAAGGGTAATCCGTACTCACAATCAGTCCAGGCAAGGGTCGAAATCCAAAAGGCAATCCAAAGAACATAAGACATACACGATCAACAGGAACGGAAGTGTGGGGACAATAGGTCCATGGAGGTGAACAGGAACAAGGGGGAACGGCTTAAGTGGCGGCCAGGGCGAAACACACAGTCCATCGGGCGGCCAGGGCGAAGCAGACAGTTCATCGGGTGGCCAGGGCGGAGACGACCCCTCGGGCGGCCACGGCGGTGAAGACCCCCAGGGCGGCCACGGCGGTGAAGACCCCCCGGGCGGGCGGCCCCTCGGGCGGCCACGGCGGTGAAGACCCCTCGGGCGGCCACGGCGGTGAAGACCCCTCGGGCGGCCACGGCGGTGAAGACCCCTCGGGCGGCCACGGCGGTGAAGACCCCTCGGGCGGCCACGGCGGAGGAGACCAGGGTGAAGACGACCACTCGGGCGGCCATGGCGGAGACGACCCCTCGGGCGGCCACGGCGGTGAAGACCCCCAGGGCGGCCACGGCGGTGAAGACCCCCCCGGGCGGGCACGGCGGTGAAGACCCCTCGGGCGGCCACGGCGGTGAAGACCCCTCGGGCGGCCACGGCGGTGAAGACCCCTCGGGCGGCCACGGCGGTGAAGACCCCTCGGGCGGCCACGGCGGTGAAGACCCCTCGGGCGGCCACGGCGGTGAAGACACCTCGGGCGGCCACGGCGGAGGAGACCAGGGTGAAGACGACCACTCGGGCGGCCATGGCGGAGACGAGCAGGGTGAAGACGACCATTCGGGCAGCCATGGCGGTGAAGACCAAGGCGGAACAGGAACAGACCCTGGCTCAGGAACAGTCACAGACACCATCGGCTCAGGAACTGGAACAGACACCACCGGCTCAGGAACTGGAACAGACACCACCGGCTCAGGAACTGGAACAGACACCACCGGCTCAGGAACTGGAACAGACAACACCGGCTCAGGAACTGGAACAGACACCACCGGCTCAGGAACTGGAACAGACACCACCGGCTCAAGAATTGCAACAGACACCACCGGCTCAGGAACTACAACAGCAACAGACACCACCGGCTCAGGAACTGCAACAGCAACAGACACCACCGGCTCAGGAACTGCAACAGACACCACCGGCTCAGGAACTGGAACAGACACCACCGGCTCAAGAACTGCAACAGACACCACCGGCTCAGGAACTACAACAGACACCACTGGCTCAGGAACTGCAACAGACACCACCGGCTCAGGAACTGGAACAGACACCACCGGCTCAGGAACTGGAACCGACACCGGCTCAGACACGGGCACCGGCTCAGTAGACTTTTCATTTGAAAGTCATGTGTCTACTATCTGTAAAACCGCTTTCTTCCATCTTAAAAATATATCTAAATTACGTCATATGCTCTCAATGAATAATGCAGAACAATTAGTTCATGCGTTTATGACCTCAAGGCTAGATTATTGTAATGCTCTACTGGGTGGTTGCCCTGCACGCTTAATAAACAAACTACAGCTAGTTCAAAACGCAGCAGCTCGAGTTCTTACTAGAACCAGGAAGTATGACCATATTAGCCCTGTTCTGTCAACACTGCATTGGCTGCCTATTAAACATCGTATAAATTTTAAAATATTGCTGATCACTTACAAAGCACTAAATGGTTTAGCTCCGCAGTACTTGAGCGAGCTCTTAACACATTATAGTCCTTCACGTCTACTGCGATCTCAAAATTCCGGCCAGTTAATAATACCTAGAATATCAAAATCGACTGCTGGCGGTAGATCCTTTTCCTACTTAGCACCAAAACTTTGGAACAGTCTTCCTAACATTGTCCGGGAAGCAGACACACTCTGTCAGTTCAAATCTAGACTAAAAACACATCTCTTCGGCCTAGCATACACATTATAGACTTATAATTAGGCTGCATAGTTTAGAACAGCCGGGATCGGGGACACTTCCCGTAATCCTGATGTACTTGGTACATCATAAGAAGGATGGCGTCTACGCTAATATTAGTCTCTCTGTCTATCCCGAGGTTTACTGCTGTCCACCGGAACCAGGCCGTATCCAGATCTGATGAAGGACCAGCGCCAGGACACGACGACGACGCCGCTGACCTGAAGTGTCAACCAGTCTCTCCTCCTCTCCACTCCGACTTCAACCAACCGGAACTGGACAAATACTCTGATTCATTCTGAACTTCATACACTGTTCACTCTTTGGCCAGAGGAGAACTGGCCCCCGACTGAGCCTGGGTTCTCCCAAGGTTTTTTTTCTCCCTTCTGTCACCTGATGGAGTTTTGGTTCCTTGCCGCTGTTGCCTTACCTTCTGGCTTGCTTAGTTGGGGACATTTAATATTCAACAATATTATAGATCTGCCTTAAAGGTGGACGATGATGAAATTATTTTTTGTATTTTCATGTTATCACTGTGAAGCTGCTTTGATACAATCTGTATTGTAAAAAGCGCTATATAAATAAAGATGACTTGACTTGACGATCAACAGGAACGGAAGTGTGGGGACAATATACAAGGACTCCGTGACAAACACTGATACCGACAGGGTATATATACACAAGTGCAAACAAGGTGACGAGAAACAGCTGAAGGAAATGAACAATCAGTGACAGACAGGATTATGGGAAATGTAGTGAAAATGCCTAGACACCGTGAAAACTGAGACCTTTGGTGTTAAACCCAGGGAACCACCAGACACTGTGACACAAATTGTTTTCTTTCAAAAAGCAAATTTTACAAATTTAATATACAATACAGTAGGCTACATGTTAAGAATTATTTTAAATATTTTTATCATTATTAATATGTAAATCTTATGACAGGATTTCCTAGAGTCATTGGAGCAATAGACTGCACACTATAGGTTGGAGAACATGAGGCAGATTATGTTAATAGGAAGTCCTTTCACAGCCTTAATGTTCAGGTAGGCATACATGTGAGATGACTATTTTCTGTGGGATGAATCTTTAAATTAATAGTAACATTAACAGATATAACAATGACTAAACATTTCATCTGCAGATGACTTGTGATCATAAACGTATGATCACAAGTTTGAATGCCAAATGGCCTGGCTCAGTGCATGTTTCCGTTGTGTCAGCGCTTTGATGAAAGCAAGTTAAATTTGGTACAGTACAAAACACTGTTAATTTAAATTGGGACAGCAAAACAACAATAACCCCCTATCATGACCCTCAGACAGGGCCACAGAACCGCTTCAATGTGGCCCTCAGTAAAACCAGAGTGAAGTTAGAGATGACCATTTGGCATCCTAAAGGCACGTTTCAACTGTCTTCGACACTTAAGAGTTACCAGAGAGGGCATCACAGATAGTGGCTGCATGTGCTATTCTGCACAATATAGACATAATTAGAAAGGAGTGAGAACCACCACAAAGCGTCTCCCCGATGAAACGGACCTGATCACACTTGACCACCCAGCTGGTGCAGATGTAGATGCAATCACCATACAATATTACACTTAATAAAAGCACATTGAAACTGCAGATAGGTCTCAAACTGTTTTATTGGTTTTGTGGGATGGGAGGGAGAAAGAGAGCAAGAGAAAGTTGCATGAATACATATTCATGCTAAAGTGTTACTTGTTTAAATAAGTTCACACACTGAGATCACTTTAATCCAGCTGTTTGATCTCCAATTTAGGGGCCCTGACTGAGTCTGTTTCCACCTGAAACATAATTCCACCACAAACATAATTTTTACAAGATTTCTGGAGGCTAATCAAATCACAAAAGTTCCTTGACTTCCTACTGGACTGTAATTAATGTCAAGGGTTTTAAATCCTTAACTTGTTCACATTTCTTCTGCCAATAAAGGTAGAGGCTTCGGTTTCTGGGCAGGTTGTGAAAAATCCTACAATAAAAGAGATGTGTAAGGGCCAGTCCCTTTTTTAGGCCACACATTCAAATGTTTTCCATAATAAAAAGCCCAGTGCATTCACCTCAGCAACTGTTTCAGAACACAGACAGAGTGTATTCATCATTTCCTCCACCCTATATAAAATATAAAGCATAACTGTTGTAAAGTATGTTTCTGGTGTTCTGTCTGCTGCATACTGATCTCTGTGTGGGAGACTGTGTGCATGTGTGCTGGCTTCAAAAGGGACACTGAATTTACCTCTACTGCAGAACATACAGTCAGCCATATTTAAAACTTTAAAGTCCTAATGAAATCAAAATTGACCATATTTACTTTGTTTGCCTCAACTAATATAAGTTCACAGGGTAATGTGAACTTATATTAGTTCATATATTAATTGTTATTAATTAAATATGTAAGTGTGTATTAATTCCATAATACCTTATTTTATTAACTAATAGTGTTAATTAATTTGTTAATTACCACAATGAGCCAAAGCCTTATATTTCAACTTCCAGATAATACAGGTAAACTAATATGCATTAATACATTATTAATTACAGCATTATTAGTGTGTCAATTACTACAATGTTTTTGGAAACCAGTGTTTAATAAACAGCTTTTAGAAACTCTAGTGATGGTCATTAATGATTAATTAATCATTAGCTAACAATCATTATGTTGTGACTTTACTTATTGAGGCACATCATTATTAACTCATCATCTAGTAATTGTAGTAATTGACACACTACTAATGCTGTAATTAATAATGTGTTAATGCATATTAGGCTCATTGTGGTAATTAATAAATTAATGAACACTATTAGTTAATAAAATAAGTGATTATGGAATTAATCCACAATTATATATTTAATTAATAACAATTCATATATTAACTAATATATTAACCAGACAGACTCTTCATTAGGTGGTCTACTATTTGCACTGGATCTGCATTAGAAGACCCTGTGTCTGTCTTTAAGAGATCTGGTTTCACTGGGTTCAGTGAGAAAGGCACACATGACTCTGGCTGGGGCCCTTCAGCTGACAGGTATCAGATTCAACCGCTCTTTCTTCGGCAGGAATATCAGCGGATCAAGAAGAGATGGTGTTCGATAGGAGCAAGACGAAAGAGAGAGAGAGAGAGAGAGAGAAAGTACAGGCGTGGGGAATGTTAAACTACCACCAGGGGTGTGTGGTGGGTGGTGGGTGGTAATAAGGGCTCTTAAATTGAGTGAACGACATCAGACATTTTTCCATTGCGTCGGTTACTTATTCGGTGTCAGACTCTAACCCCCAGCCTCACAAATCTGTGCTTAAATAAAAAACCACCTCAAGATGTAAGTGGTATAGTCCACAACTTAGGAGCACCTGTTGCCTGGGGAGGATTCTTTTCATGTGACATGGGAATGAGTTGGTGGGGAGGGGCTTATAGGCAGAGTTTGTGACCCCTTAGGCATGTGTTCCAAAATAGTAAGGGATCTATGAGCTAAGAAAAGCTGAACAATAGAGACTAGGTCAGCCCAGTTAACCATTCTTGGCCAATATTGTTGGGTTTTAAACCATCAAGGTGGGCATCTGGACTCTCTTGACCCATATAATCATGTGGTGGAAACTGAACTAAAGAAGTGAATCTTGGAAATTCTCAAACCAAATGCTCAATTAATACTTGAATTCATAAGCAAGGATACATGGAATGTCCTACAGTTTATGCATGATTAAACTTTACAGTAATCAGTCTCAGTTCTGCACAAAATGTAGAGATCCCACCCTCTCTCTCTCCTACGCCTTGCTCTTTTTTTCAATGACACATAAGGTCAAGACAATTTGTACAGTGACAAACCAACCTTGTAGGACTGTAGCTAATGGAAACAGCCTAGTCAGTGTAGCTACTCTTCACATAGATCTAAACCCCTCCCCTCTGGCCCAAACTTCTAAAAACATGTGGGTGGAGAGTGTGCGAGAATGTATTCTGTGCCCTCTTCTTCAAACCTCACAGAGGAAATTATAGACACTGGAGAAACACACAAGCCTTGATCCAAATTTTTTATTTTTTATTGTATAGTTCTTGCCTCTCTGTGTGTGTGTGTGTGTGTGTGTTTTAAAGGACAATTAAATTTACAGATCAGTGCTTTGGAATAATACTGCTTGCAAAGGACTGTGAGACAGGACCAAAACTTTGAGTCTCGCACACCCAGAGTCATGCCAGCTGGGTTTCAACAGTTGGGAGGAGAGGTAATGACAATTACAATTATGCATGCAAGATAATGTGAGCTACCATACAGTGTGATGATGTTGACAGTTTAATTTGGATCTTTAAAATATAAAAATGTTAAACAATTTTATATTATATTTTTATTTGATTTAAATACCTAATATAATACATTATGAGAATGTGCCCATGTACTGATTTAATGTTACACTCACACTCAGACGTGAAGCGTTGGTTTTGGTAAGATTGTCACTGGATATTGCGATCCAGTGAGTGTGAGTGTCACGGTGTGGGTTTTGTGTCTTGTTCCTTGTTCTTGTCTGTCATGTGATTCACTGTTTGCCATGTGTCTTGTTAATTGTCTGATCATTGTTCACAGGTGTTTCTGATTACCACGCCCCCTTATCTTGTCTAGCTCGTTTATCCCTTGTATTTAAGCCTTGTGTTTCAGCCCTGTCTTTGTGAGTTCTTGTTTGATTGTTTATGTGTATGTGGCTGTTTCTGGTCTTGTAATCTTGTTCCTGAGTACCGTTCGTTAAGTTTTGTGTCTATTTAATAAAGTGTGCTGCGTATGGATCCTGCTTCATCCTTGCTTCAACCGCTACATGTAACAGAAGAACTCACCAAAACTATGGATCCAGTAGTCACAAACAACCAGGCCCTAAGGAGATACCTGTTGTCAATGTCACAAGACGGCCAGCCCATAGTAAGGTATGTGAAGGACTTCTGGGCTTGCTGCCATTTAGCGTCCCTAGACGACACCCAGCTTATAGAGCTGTTCCGGAGCGGACTAGACGAGGGCATCGCTCTTATGATGCCAGATGACTATACTGACTGGACGCTGGAACGGTATATTGACCTGGCCCTTTTCCTGAGCGATTCGTCGTTTGTTGTGGACATGAAGGAGAATAAACTCTGTCAACCTGCAGTATCCCTTCAGTCTGGTCTTTATGTCACTCCCATTATCAAGCCACAAACCAGATCGATCTATAGCCGCCCAGGTCTGGTGTCCAGCGTGGCCGATCCCCCGCTGAAGTCAGCACGGTTTGCCAAGAAAACTATCCTGCTTGGGACTCGTTTCGTCCAGACCGTCCCGCCTGCTGAGCCTGAGCATCACGTCACGTCTGCCGATCCAGAGACCGTTCACGTCACGTCTGCCGATCCAGAGACCGTTCACGTCACGTCTGCCGATCCAGAGACCGTTCACGTCACGGAGGTCGTCCCCGAGCAACCTGATCTGCCAGTTCCCCTGCCGGCCCCGCCCGAGCTGCTCGCCCTGCCGGCCCCGCCCGAGCTGCTCGCCCTGCCGGCCCCGCCCGAGCTGCTCGCCCTGCCGGCCCCGCCCGAGCTGCTCGCCCTGCCGGCCCCGCCCGAGCTGCTCGCCCTGCCGGCCCCGCCCGAGCTGCTCGCCCTGCCGGCCCCGCCCGAGCTGCTCGCCCTGCCGGCCCCGATCCAGCATCACGTCACGCCCGCCGAGCCTGAGCTCCACGTCAGCCCTGCCGAGCCTGCGCTCCACGTCAGCCCTGCCGAGCCTGCGCTCCACGTCAGCCCTGCCGAGCCTGCGCTCCACGTCAGCCCTGCCGAGCCTGCGCTCCACGTCAGCCCTGCCGAGCCTGCGCTCCACGTCAGCCCTGCCGAGCCTGCGCTCCACGTCAGCCCTGCCGAGCCTGCGCTCCACGTCAGCCCTGCCGAGCCTGCGCTCCACGTCAGCCCTGCCGAGCCTGCGCTCCACGTCAGCCCTGCCGAGCCTGCGCTCCACGTCAGCCCTGCCGAGCCTGCGCTCCACGTCAGCCCTGCCGAGCCTACGCTCCACGTCAGCCCTGCCGGTCCAGAGACACTCCACGTCACTTCTGCCGATCCAGAGACTGTTCACGTAACTTCTGCCGATCCAGAGACGGTACACGTCACTTCTGCTGAGCCGGAGTCTTCAGACAGGATGGCAGCCGCCACGCTGTTTGTCGCTGTTCCAGAGCCGGAGCCAGTGTCTGCTGTTCCAGAGCCGGAGCCAGTGTCTGCTGTTCCAGAGCCGGAGCCAGTGTCTGCTGTTCCAGAGCCGGAGCCAGTGTCTGCTGTTCCAGAGCCGGAGCCAGTGTCTGCTGTTCCAGAGCCGGAGCCAGTGTCTGCTGTTCCAGAGCCGGAGCCAGTGTCTGCTGTTCCAGAGCCGGAGCCAGTGTCTGCTGTTCCAGAGCCGGAGCCAGTGTCTGCTGTTCCAGAGCCGGAGCCGGTGGTGTCTGTTCCAGAGCCGGAGCCGGTGGTGTCTGTTCCAGAGCCGGAGCCGGTGGTGTCTGTTGCAGTTCCTGAGCCGGTGGTGTCTGTTGCAGTTCCTGAGCCGGTGGTGTCTGTTGCAGTTCCTGAGCCGGTGGTGTCTGTTGCAGTTCCTGAGCCGGTGGTGTCTGTTGCAGTTCCTGAGCCGGTGGTGTCTGTTGCAGTTCCTGAGCCGGTGGTGTCTGTTGCAGTTCCTGAGCCGGTGGTGTCTGTTGCAGTTCCTGAGCCGGTGGTGTCTGTTGCAGTTCCTGAGCCGGTGGTGTCTGTTGCAGTTCCTGAGCCGGTGGTGTCTGTTGCAGTTCCTGAGCCGGTGGTGTCTGTTGCAGTTCCTGAGCCGGTGGTGTCTGTTGCAGTTCCTGAGCCGGTGGTGTCTGTTGCAGTTCCTGAGCCGGTGGTGTCTGTTGCAGTTCCTGAGCCGGTGGTGTCTGTTGCAGTTCCTGAGCCGGTGGTGTCTGTTGCAGTTCCTGAGCCGGTGGTGTCTGTTGCAGTTCCTGAGCCGGTGGTGTCTGTTGCAGTTCCTGAGCCGGTGGTGTCTGTTGCAGTTCCTGAGCCGGTGGTGTCTGTTGCAGTTCCTGAGCCGGTGGTGTCTGTTGCAGTTCCTGAGCCTGAGCCGGTGGTGTCTGTTGCAGTTCCTGAGCCTGAGCCGGTGGTGTCTGTTGCAGTTCCTGAGCCTGAGCCGGTGGTGTCTGTTGCAGTTCCTGTTCCTGAGCCGGTGGTGTCTGTTGCAGTTCCTGTTCCTGAGCCGGTGGTGTCTGTTGCAGTTCCTGAGCCGGTGGTGTCTGTTGCTGTTCCCGTTTCTGAGCCGGTGGTGTCTGTTGCTGTTCCCGTTTCTGAGCCGGTGGTGTCTGTTGCTGTTCCCGTTCCTGAGCCGGTGGTGTCTGTTCCAGTTTCCGTTCCTGAGCCGGTGGTGTCTGTTCCAGTTCCTGAGCCGGTTGTAACTGTTCCTGAGCCAGGGTCTGTCTCTGTTCCGCCTTGGTCTTCACCGCCGTGGCCGCCCGAGGGTTCTTCACCGCCGTGGCCGCCCGAGGGTTCTTCACCGCCGTGGCCGCCCGAGGGGTCTTCACCGCCGTGGCCGCCCGAGGGGTCTTCACCGCCGTGGCCGCCCGAGGGGTCTTCTCCGCCCTGGTCGCCGGCACGTCCTGCTCCGCCCTGGTCGCCGGCGCGTCCTGCTCCGCCCTGGCCGTCTGCAGATCCTGCTCCGCCCTGGCCGCCTGCAGATCCTGCTCCGCACTGGTCGCCCACGCTTCACGATCCAGGCCCGCCTTGCCTACATCCTGGTCCCGGTTCCCAGTGCGGACCTGGCCCTCCGTCCCTCCCCCAAGACCGCCTCCGCTTCACCACCCTCCTGAACTTTTGTGGTTTTGTTTTGACGGGCGTCGGGAGCCGCCCATAGGGGAGGGGCTATGTCACGGTGTGGGTTTTGTGTCTTGTTCCTTGTTCTTGTCTGTCATGTGATTCACTGTTTGCCATGTGTCTTGTTAATTGTCTGATCATTGTTCACAGGTGTTTCTGATTACCACGCCCCCTTATCTTGTCTAGCTCGTTTATCCCTTGTATTTAAGCCTTGTGTTTCAGCCCTGTCTTTGTGAGTTCTTGTTTGATTGTTTATGTGTATGTGGCTGTTTCTGGTCTTGTAATCTTGTTCCTGAGTACCGTTCGTTAAGTTTTGTGTCTATTTAATAAAGTGTGCTGCGTATGGATCCTGCTTCATCCTTGCTTCAACCGCTACATGTAACAGTGAGATAGCAATAAAGCCAACATTGCAGTTAGATGTAGTATGTAAATAGCACATGTTTCAAGGTCAAATCTTTGTTTTAAAATGACTCAGAGATACTCAGTTAAAGCATTTCTGTCTCACAGTGGATCTTAAATGATAAAGTGTAACTAACACTTTAATACTTGAATACTTCTGTAT
Source organism: Phoxinus dragarum (assembly GCA_033366665.1). Lineage (NCBI taxonomy): Eukaryota > Metazoa > Chordata > Actinopteri > Cypriniformes > Leuciscidae > Phoxinus > Phoxinus dragarum. Next base: position 32,474 of record JARPMJ010007053.1, read on the forward strand.
CTTAGTGCTTGTTGGTGCCATGCTTTGTGATATGCTGACAGTAATCACAACACTAATGCCACTATTGCCAACCTATTATGCCAGCATATCTGAGGTACTCATTTTAATGTTTTGTTAAAGAAGTATTCTCCTAAACTGGAAAAATGCTTCTGTCCAAGGGTTCAGACATACTGCCTCTCTTGACATTTGACGTTTCCGTGTATCATTACAAAACACAACATAGCCAAACCTCAACACAGATTGGTCATGCCAGGGAGCAAACACATGAAACAAGTTAGTGCAAAAATCTTAATATTATATCATAGTTTGATTTAAACATTTTTGACAATTGTGTCATATACCATGAAAATTTATATTTTAGCAACAAATGTTTTTAATTTAATTTCTATTGAATATATAATTTTTTTACTGTACATTTGTATATGGTATGACGAGTTAACAGAATGTAACTACATGAAAGTAATTAAAGTTCCCATTCAGTCAGTCACGTTCGATATTACGTCGGACTGACGTCATAGGGTCTCGCCTGGGAGCCCAATCACGGATGTGATTGTGAAACATCGATCGCTCATTCCATTCACCTGACAGCTCACGTTCCTGGGAGAATGGCGACTCCAGGTGGTCCAGCTGATTTGAACCTTAGGCACGGAAGCACTGGCACACAGCTGGCCCCGAGGCCTACGCAAATATGTGTTGACCCCACTGGGGTCACCCCAGTGAGCCTTCTCGGACAGACACTGTGCATGGTCAGGGTTGACAAGGAGAATGGTTGGGAATTAAGTTTCGAAGCACTCTTCCATGGGGTAGGAACAGGAGCTGACTGTCCCCAGAGTAAGACCATGTCCCTTCCTTCCCGTTCGGTATGGAGGACTTCCCTTGGGCTTACCTGGGGCGCTGGGTAGGTTATGACATTTATGAGAGCAGTTGCCAATAGGGCACGTGGCCGCTTGCCAGCATCTGCATCTCCAACACTTGTAACACAGTTCAGTGGCTGTGGCGCTTTCCATAGGGACCCCATGACGTCAGTCCGGCGTAAAATAAAAAACGTGACTGACTGAATGGGGATCGTCTAGGTTACTGATGTAACCTCGTTCCCTGATGTTAGATATGTTACGTCCCCCCTGCAACAGCCCTGAACCACCCCTGTCTCAAGTAAATACATGAATGAAGTGAGTGTAACGATTCTAGCTCAAATAAAGGGAATATAATTTTAATAACTGATCACGAATATGATCAGGAATCGCATACAGAGATTAAATTACCCATAAAGGGAATACGTTGCCCATCTGTATGGACAATTAAATACAAAGGATTATAATCAATGATCCATACAGGTAGGCAAAAATAGATCAAATGTATATATTAATAATCAATCATAACGAATTATAATTAAGCATATATATACAAATTGTCTAGAATAGATCAATTCTCAGGATAACCCCTAATGGAATTAATTTGTTATCGAATAATCTGTTTGTCCGGCGAACTGATCACACAACCTTTTATCAACTCTCAAGAAAACCTATCCTTTTATAGAATCTCACGGAAAGGCTATCTTTCTGGCCATGAAAAATAAATTTCCTGTTCTTATAAAAATACAAATTTAATGTATTCAACAAATGTAAAGCTTGTAGCTTAGATCGAACATTTAAGAGACTTCGAGATATGAGCATTTAGACAGTTCCAATAAATGAGTATAATGTATTTAATAAATTAAACTACAAAAACATGTGACTACAGTTAAACACGGAATATATGTATATACAACAAGATAGTAATGAATAAACGAAAGAGGAAGAAATAAGAAAGAGTTAACCTTTGAGAGACAACAATGAATACAAATTTCCCTGAGCAGGAGCAAACAGTCTTTAACGCATTAAAAGCTTGTGGAAGCTAAATACTTGAATATTGTGGTTCTTTGTATGGCTGAGGAAAAAGAGACGTGTGTGTGCCAGTCCTTCGGAGCTGAACGCGTTCTCTCCGGTTTCCGGAGCGAGCGGGTCACGGGAAGTTTGAAGGTCCTTTGAAAGTGAAGTTGCTTTTGAAGAAGAAAGGTTGTAGACGAGTGTCGGAAGAATAGCAGGAAACTGAGCGGAAGTGGATAACTGAAGCTCATCCTTGTTCACGCCTCCTTTTGCTTGAACGACCAATCACCTTCGAAGACCCGAGAGTGGTAAACCTCGGATAAACAGAGAGATTAATATTAGCATAGACGCCATCCTTATTTTGATGTAACAAGTACATCAGGGTTCCCGTTCCGGCTGACCTAAACTATGCAGCCTAAATTGAATTATATAAGTCTATAATGTGTTATGTGTATGCATGAAGAGATGTCTTATCGATCAAAAGTTCAGTATGGTGTACCACAAGGCTCAGGACTAGGCTCAGGCTCAGGACCGTTGCTATTCACTCTGTACATTAGAAGATATCATTAGGAAGCATGGCATTAGTTTTCACTGTTATGCTGAAGATACTCAGCTCTATATTTCTTTACGCCCTGATGAAACTTATCGATCCAGAATCGAGCCTGTGACCTTGGCGTTGCAGGCGCCGGCGCTCTACTGTTTGAGCTAAAAGGAAGCTTACCTATCGACCGAACACGTGGTGCCCATGTCTGTGTTTTCGGGGGTTTACGTTTTTGAGATTTGCGCAGAGAAAACATAATAATTTGCATCTTCAAGCCTATTTCGGGGAGTGCGTTCTCGAGACACCAGGCACTTTTTATGTGGATGCGCGGCCGGAGCGTGTTGGGGGTTTTCTGTTGGAACGGTGTTGTGTTGGCGGCCCCTGAGTTAATGACTAATGATCTTCGCAACTTCACTGTTACGCTAATTTCTATTATCACTGTAAAGCTGCTTTGAAACAATCCATACTGTTAAAAGCACTATATAAATTAGGGTGACTTGACTTGACTATGCTTGGCCAAAGATATGTGTTTTTAGTCTAGATTTGAACTGACAGAGTGGCAATGTTAGGCAGATTGTTCCAAAGTTTTAGTGCTAAATAGGAAAAGGATCTACCGCCAGCAGTCGATTTTGATATCCTCGGTATTACCAACTGGCCAGAATTTTGAGATCACAATAGACGTGACTATAATGCGTTAAGTATTCAAGTACAGCTCAAGTACTGGGGAGCTAAACCATTTAGTACTTTATCTGCAGCCAATACTCATTCTGAAAGAAAGTCCGCAAATTCTTTGATTAAAGTCTGTATGTTACCCTGGTGGCCTGTTTACAGTAGCCAGCACAAAAGTTGAACGGGATTTATCACTTACGCTACATAACATTACAGAAAGCACCATCACTTCAAATGAATTATATTTGAAACTAGATTTCTGAGTAATACTGAAGAGATTGCTATAAATTACTGCAACACCTCCCCCTTTTCCTTTTAAACAAGAATCTTGCGGGGTGGACTCATTTAAAGTAATGTAATTGTCAGGTTTTACTCAAGTTTCTGTCAAACACATTACATCTAGGTTATGGTCTGTAATCATATCATAAACAAAAAGGTGCTTTTGAAGAAAGGGATAGAATATTCAGCAACCCGAACTTTATCATTTGTTCATCTGCATTATATTTGTTTTTTATTTGTTGAACATCAATCAAATTTTTACTCTTAAATGGGTTTGGGAGTTTTTGTATTTCCTAATTAGGGAACAGACACAGTCTCTATATGATGATATCTAGGTGAAAGAGTCTCTATGTGATGGGATTGATCTGACCTCAGTGATGTGAGACAGCTAGCAGACGGTCGGTTAAGCCAGTCTGTCTGCTTCCTGACCTGAGCCCCAGATTGTCATGTTTGAGCTCTAAGACTATGTGCCAAATTACTAGAGCAAAGAGCAGCACCATCCCAGGAGGGATGAATACCGTCTCATTTCGGTCAGGTCTGCCCCAAAAACGTTTCCAATTGTCTATGCATTCTATATTATTTTGCAGACACCACTTAGACAACCAGCCATTGAGTGATGACAATCTGCTAACTATCTCATAACTCCTGTGAACAGGAAGGGGGCCAAAGCAAATTACAGTGCCTGACATCGTACTTGCGAGATCACACACCTCTTTAACGTTAATTTTAGTGATCTTCTAAAGTGATCTTTAGTGATCATTAGTGTGCCATTAGCCAGCACTTTTAAATTTGCTTTGATGTCAGGCACATATCACACGTTCTGTGTAATAGAATCTCCAATACCTAGGGCACATTCAGTGGGGAGTGGGGGAGAACAGGTTTAATGTTGTAATCGGAACAGAAGAGCAGCGTTTTGTCCCGCGACTACACCGTCTCACAGTCACCCATTTGCCCTGCTGCACAGGCTCTACTTCAGCCGGAACCGAACAATGTACAGAGTTCACTAAGTTAGTCGCATGCAAAGCAGTATCTAAAGCCCTTGCACTCTTACTATCCTCAATTAAAGTTTGGATGCGTGTCTCTAGTTCTGAAATCTTCTCCGTCAGCATGACTGTCTCCCTATGGAGGACCAAACCTGCAGAAATTAATAAATGAAAAAATAAACAAATAAATATGTGAAAAAATGTAAATAAAAATAATTGACTATTTATACTTTTATTTCCTTATTTATGTATAATTATATATTTTTCCACATTTATTTATGTTTTCATTTATTTATTTATTTATGTCTACATTTATTTATTTATGCATTTATATATTTATGCATTTATTTATTTATACATTTCTTGCTCTGTATGCTAATGAGGGGGGCGTGTTTTACCTCAGGCATAGCAATCGAGCTCAGAGTTGCAGTGCTAAAGCTTTGAGGCCACAGTGACACCTTGTGGTGTGACCAAACAATACACAAGAAGTTTGTGGACGTGACTTTAGAGGTTACGCAGGAAATAAATTACTTAGAGATGGGCAATATGGCCAAAACTTATATCACGGTTTATGTCCTTTAATATCACCCTAACTGTATGTAGCTATATAGGTTTGCCATACATAGGCCAACTCTTTTTTCTGGACATGGCCGTAAAACATCAGCAGGTCGGGATTTCTAAAATGTCTGGGCACACATGAACAGAATCCGCTGATAACAGACACTTTGACACAGAAGCGCGTCAAATTATCCACTATTAACCACATTTATGCCATGCATTGTAGATCCGTACACAGGAGCTAACTGCATTTTTATTATATCTTCCAAAAACAATTTTGACAGCAAAAAACTTTTCCATAAAGAGGTGACATTTCCGCTATAAATTGATTTCCTGGGGCATTTAAAAAAAACTTATTAAATAGGCTATATGCATCAACATGTAGCGTGTTAGTTCTTAAGTTTAACTGATCAATTCAGTTAATAAGGCAAAGTAAGGCACTAAGCGTGCGAGAGAGAAAAAAAAAAGAAAAAAAAAAGACGTCAGGCATGGATGGCGTGTTAACAGGCTAGCGAATTACTAGCGTGTTGTGCAGGCTAGCAAAATTACTAGCGTGTTCTGCTAGTTATAACGATTTAGATAGAAGCTAGCGATGTCAGATTAATGTGTGATGATGAGTAAGATATAATTAGCAATATAAACAACACAGAATGATAGTAAATAAAGATTCAAAACAGAAAGCAGTACGGAGCTAACAGACACAAACCACTCAGCAGCAGGCAGACAGGAGCAATCGATTCAGGCAGGAGCTTCTACAAGAACCAATCTGCTGCCATAGACTAAAGAGCAGAAGAAGAAGAAGAAAAATATTAACAGAGACAATAGGTGCCTACGCACATTCAGTGATTGGCTACTAATAATGCATATTAAGTGTTACACAATAAATACAGCATTTGTTTTGAGAAACGTGTTGTACACTCCTGTACACTTATGTCAGCAGATATAAACAAGAGAGGAGTCAGCTCTGTCCCGTGCTTCGGTCAGTCAGTGAAAAGACAGGTGTGTGGCCCATTCTGCTAATGCTGAACAACAAAGACATGGGAACAGACTGAACCATTTTACCCCAAACACGTGACAGAACAGATCAAATCAGTATAGGGCTTAATTTTAAAGTAGTAATTCTTAATTGATATGAAGGTATTAGTGTAATCAGATAGATATCTGGCTTTTCACCTCTCCAATGTTGAACATATTGTAGTGAAGACATTTCGTTATGTACAGGTTGAGGCCATCATATCATGTCCTTGATAGTCATCCAGGCAATAATATATCAATTTATATCTCTCATGTATAGTTATCTATAATCTTTTAGAAATATGAATTTAGATTTTATCCCATATATATAAATCTAGAATTGCAATATTTAACAACATAGAAAACAAATATTTAAATTTTGAGTGAAGATGACAGTAATGCTGTATACCTTCCTTTGATGTTTGTATAACTTTGCTTTATTTTGATTATACTTTGAACACCAATGTGCTGAGATTACATGAAAATAGTCCTGCTTCAACAGACTTATGATACTGTGATTATAGGCTAAACATTGTGTGTTTTGGTTTCCTGCAGAGAATAACTGGAACCCTCGCACTGTCAGTGTTCACCGCTGTACTGGGTTCCTTTCAGTTTGGCTATAACATTGGAGTCATCAACGCTCCACAGAAGGTAATATTGCATCCATATGAAAATCAGTTACTCATACATATTTAAGACATAATTATTATCACCGTATTGTTAAAACTTCCATTTGAAACAGCAGGATAATAATGATGTCCAAAGAATTACATTCATAAAGAGTGACTAAGCACAGTCCAGCTCTTCTGTATTATATTACATATTATAATATTCAGCAATTGTCATTTCAAGTGCATCTCACTCTCATTTTTTCCCCACAAAATGCAATAGGATTGAATCTTTTTAAATATGAATTTATATACACATATATGCAAAAACTAATGACTAACAAGATACACCTATAAATAATCAAGACGATAAAGGAACCACATGACCTGGGGCTGTTAGGGATAGGGAAATTAGCCTCATAAAGCACTTAGACTTTTCTGTGTGTGTGTGCGTGTGTGTGTACTTGGTATACATTACATTGTGGGAACCATAATGTCCCCACAAGGATAGTAATACCTGAGATCACCTCCATTGTGGGGACCAGCCAGCGGTCCCCATGAGGGGAATGGGTTAATAAACATACTAAATTATATATTTTTGAAAATGTAAAAATGCAGAATGTCTCCTGTGATGGGTAGGTTTAGGGATAGGGGCAGTGTAAGGGGATAGAATATACAGTTTGTACAGTATAAAAACCATTACGCCTATGGAATGTCCTCACAAGGATAGAAATGAAAGCTTGTGTGTGTGTGTGGTGTGTGTGTGTGTGTGTGTGTGTGGTGTGTGTGTGTGTGTTAAATTTCTCCCTCTGATAAATCAATCTACCCATTAAAGTGTGAAATAATGTAATTTACTATCATGATGTAATAGAAGAATAATGTACACATATATGACTAACAGAGTTGCATATGGCAAGTATTTTGACTGAATTATGTGTATTCTTCATATTAATTCATATTTACCTAATTACGCAAAGCGTTTCGCTCACGTGATTGGACAGAAAGTGAGGCTTTGTTTTTCACTGGAGATTGTGCTGTGTGCTCAATACATTCCTCGAAGCTTCAGTGTCACATTATAGGGCCTGTACCATGATGGTAGTTGAACAAAGTCAGGGTTACAGGATTAGTTTTGAGTTGACAAAACCAAACCAATCCAAAACTAATCCAATCCCAATCCAATCCAATCAGGTTTTGTTAGTACCATAATGTTGATCATCAACTTTCTCTTTCATGGCTTTGACCCTGACTTCATAAATAAGCATGGAATGTGTGCAAATGTAAGTGTGACATCAGTAGCGAACAGCCAATCCCATACCTTGAAACATGCAAAACTGTGATTCACTTCTCGCAAGAGAGTCAGCGTGATTTAAATGTTCTCTTCTATCGAAGATTGGTGAGATTGAAGAATATTAAGTACATACATGCATTTGCACAGCAAGAATACAAAATCTTAATATGTTAGATCAAGGGAAAGCTGTGAAATTAGTTTATATAGTTTATGATAATATGAGACTTGAACATGCAAGCTCACATGTAGGGATTTTTTAAAGCTATATCCATGATTCTAAAGCCTTTTTATGTTACATGTGATTTGTATATATAGTATATACATTGAAACTAAATGTGTTATATTAATTAATGTGTAATGGATTTTCTAGTGAAAAATAAATATAGATTATGTAAATAAATAAATAAATATGTCAGTAAATTTAATTTGTAGTACCGGTACTTAGTATGAAATAAATGTACTTTAAATACATTTTGGCTTTGTTTTTTTCACTAGGGTTAAGTAAAGATGATATAAACAATATAAAAATATAATAACTAATAAATAATCATTGCTAAAAGATCTGTTACTAAATAGTGACCTTTAATTTGGGAGCAAGAGATAATGGGGGATTGATTTTTTCAAAAATGTCAGTTTGCTCACAGCTGATTGGTCCAGTTTCTTTCAGTTTGCCCCAGAGCAGGTTAGCTAAAACCTAGGGTTGGCACAAACTAAACTGAAACAAACTGTCTAGCTAAACTGGCTTTATGGTACAGGCCCCTGATCAAATGAGGGGAACAGGTAACCACATGACACCATAACAGGAAACATGACTATGATAAACTTCAAAAAAAATAAAAACATGAAAAGAAGAACATAATCAAAACCATGAACAGATGTGACAATAGTAATTCAAATGTTTATGATAATCAAAACTAAATCAAAACTTTTAACATTTTAAATTCTTACTGACTCCAAACTTTTGAACTTACAGAATACACATATGACACGGAGGGGGGCTGCATATGGAAAAACACTGGGGTGTCCATCCCGCAGGGTGGAATGTTTCAACCCCAGGGGTGGTAAGGTGGCTTGCCAAGGGAAGACACATGCTCAGAGAGGCTTACAGTGGAAATACCCAGAGGGGGAACCATGCACATGGCGGCACCTAGCCAATCGTAAAAGCTGCCGGTGGCATAACTCTGGCGTTGACGTCAACAGTGCTGGAGGAACTCAGGGCTTTTCGGGGAGGCTCACCTGAGGAGAATATCGCACGTATCCACTCCGTGGAGTGGAATGGCGAGCAAGCGAAAAGACAGCGAACGTGTTGGGTGTCACCCAGCAGCTGCTCTGCAGATGTCTGTTAGCGAGGCATCATGCGCTAGAGCCCAGAAGAAGCCACACTCCGGGTGGAGTGGGCCTTCACACCAAGGGGGCATGGTTGACCCTGCTGCTGGTATGCCAAAGCAATGACGTCCACTATCAGTGAGACAACCTTTGCTTGGAGAGAGCCTTTCCCTTCAACTTCCCACCATAACAGACAAAAAGCTCCTGAAACACTGCGTTCTGTCTACGTAAGCACGAAGGGCGCGTACTGGACAGAGCAGTGCCAAGGCTGGGTCTGCCTCCTCCAGGGTCAGCGCTTGCAGGTTCACCACCTGGTCACGAAAGGGAGTGGTGGGAACCTTGGGCACATATCCAGGCCACATTTTTCACCGGAAAATGCCTGCAAGTCCTCTGCCCTCTAATGGAGGCCAATGCAACCAGGAGAGCTGTTTTAATTGACAGGAACTGATTGCAGAGGCTCAAAGGGAGCACTCTGCAGGACAGTTAAAACCACTGAGAGGTCCCAAGAGGGAACGAGAGTCTCCTCGCTCCTCTCAGGAACCTGATGACCAGGTCGTGCTTTCCCACGGACTTACCTTTGATTGCGCTGTGATGGGCTGCGATAGCGGCAACATACACCTTCAGGTGGAGGAAGGAAAGTATGACACTGATCGGGCAATTTCTGGGGTCTGCTTGGCGAGAAGAGCACGAGTTGACGAAGGTTCCACTTCAACGTGTAGGCATGTCTCGTGGACGATGTTCTAGCGGAAAGTGATGGTAGCCACAAGGAGCCACTCCAGGAGCCACATGTGGAGGTTCCAAAGATCGGGCCGAGGGTGCCATAGGGTGCCCCGTCCTTGAGGTCCTTCCTCAGAGGAATTGGCCAGGGAGGTGCTGTCGCTAGGAGTACAAGTTCGGAGAACCAGGTCGGGGTGGGTCAATGAGGCGCAACCAAAATTACCTGCTCCTCGTCCTCCCTGATCTTGCATAGGGTCCGTGCAAGAAGGCTCACTGGGGGAAACACATACTTGCGGAGGCCCCCGCAGCCAGCTGTGCACTAGTGCCTCCGTGCCAAGCGTGCCCTCGGTCAGGGAATAAAACAGGTTGCAGTGGGACGAGTCGTGGGAGGCAAACAGATCGATCTGTGCATCTCCGAACTGATCCCAAATCAGCTGAACCGTCTGGGGATGGAGTTGATATTCTCCAGAGAGAGGCTGAAGCCGTGAGAGCTCGCCGGCTGCACAGTTCAGGTCTCCCGGATATAAATGGCTCAAAGCGACCTCAGATGCTTCTGACTCCATAGGAGGAGCTGGTGGGTGAGTTGCGACAAACGGCGGGAGTGTAGAGTAGACCACCCTGTCGGTTGATGTACGCTACTGTCGCGGTATTGTCTGATCGGACTAGTAAGTGTTTGTTCTTGAGCAACGCATGGAAGCGGTGCAGAGCGAGATGTACTGCCAGAAACCCGAGGCAATTGACATGCCAAAAGCGCTGGGGTCCTGTCCAGGCGGCAGCATGTCCATTGCACATGGCGAGTAGCTCGTCTCGGAGAGTGAATAGAGATGATCTCAGAATGGCTTGTGGAGTGAAGAATGCTCTTGGCTCCTTAGATACCCACGAGGTAAGGCGGAGTTACGGTATGTAAATTCCGCAGACCCATGGCATTTCTTTGCCATTGGCTCGTTTTTAAATTCTCGAAGATGATAGGCCTTCTAAGGGAAACCCAATTCGTTGTCACTGACGTAACTCGTAGTGACTACGAAAGGGAACCCAAGTTTCCATGCTCCTATTCTTTTTGCCCATAAATGACTAAAAGTAATCTATAAGTAATTGTACTCTCCAGGAACAACTCAAATAATTGCAGGGGCCTTGCCTCTGATGATTCAGCCCAGTGTTTTGCTTCAAAATACAATACTAGGCATGTGCGTATCACTAATCGCATTCACATATATTTATTAAGAAATATATTTGTCATCAGGGTGAAAAGTGAAGCACACACAAAACATAAAATGCTTTTACATCGAAATTTTAATATGACATGGGTCTATTTTCACTTTGAAGAATTACTAATTTACTAATTACTAATTGAAGAGATTACTAATGTCTCATCATGTCATTCTCCTCTTGTTTTCTCTCTTTTCTGCATCCCTCTGACCTCAGATCATTGAGCAGGATTTTAACTCAACATGGACGGAAAGGTACTCAGAACCAATCCCTCCACAAACACTGACATCTCTGTGGTCACTCTCTGTGGCCATCTTCTCCATTGGGGGCATGGTGTCCTCCTTCTCTGTGGGAATCATCTCAGAGTTTTTTGGCAGGTAAGTCAGATATCCTTATTATCCTTATATATATACTAAATATAACTGAATATAACAAATAGTGTGGACTGCAGAATTACAGTAGGCCCCCCTACCCCAAATAAAAATGTCACTAGCCCAAGTCAATACATAATATTGAATTTGTGCTAATGTCTGAATAAATTCAAATAAATAGTAGTAGTAGTATTTTTACCAAGGACAGTTTTGAGAATGATTTGAGAATTTGAGTGTTGAAATATCCTGTTCACATAGCAGCTTACAATAACGTCTCATATACTGTCTATATGAACGTGTAACGGGATCTATCAACTGTAATAAGTAAATCAAACTAAATTCTTATCACATTTCAAACAACAAAAGTTTAGGCGCAAGTTTACGAGTCACGCGCGGACCACAAAACTCACAGAGACAGCTCTTGTGGAAGACAGTGACTGGATCTAAAACTTTCAGATGATCACACCGATTATATCCAATTAACGATTAAATTACCTTGTAAATTACCGAACCCACGTTCAGCAAAAAGAGTGGCTCTCTTTCACGCTATATGAAAACTAGCTGTCCAGTCCGGTTCCGTTCACACAGGCTTTCCAGAACATGCGATTGTGAGTCCTGAAAATGTATGGGTCTGAAATATGTTTTTATAATGCTGTTGTCACCATTGTAAACACAGCAGAAAAGAAAGAGAGTAAAGAAACCAGAAGCCTGAGCCAATATGAAGCATATCATCAATTGGAATAGTTTACAAGTCCCCCTGTAATCAATAAATGTATGTCTTAAAACACATCTTTGATCACAAAAATTACATATGTAAATGTTTTTCCTGAGAAAAAAAAATCATGCCTTAAAATAGCTTGAATACACTTTCACACCTCCCCTTATTGCTCATTTAGTATACGCGGATCAATGAATGTGTTAATTATGCTAATGTTATCTTTGTTATCAAACAGCTTATAATGTTTTGCTACTGTTACACAAACCATTTTCATTCGCATCTCAGAGTCAGGCAGCTGCTTTCCTAACAATCATCAGAAACATAGAGGAGAAGGCTATAGTTTATCATAACATCCTAATATACATCATACACCTGCTATATTGTTAAATCAACCCGTTTTTTCATAACCTCCCCTGCCTAGTTCGCTGTGAATGATATGCTAAAGTCCGCTGGCACATTGACGTGAATGATTAAAAGGTAGTTTGTGACGTCAGAAGCACAAGACATGGTTTGTCTTAAAGATACAATATGTAATTTTTTTTCATCGCTAGGGGTCACTAACCTCTTACAATAACATAGGCATAGGTCGATGACGCAGTGTTAAGCTGAATGATGGCACTTGCTGTCATGCTGAGGGATCTAATAATGTTTATGGATGAGTGAAAACATTCATGTTTTTAACATTACTGTGGTATGAAGCAGGTCACGATTAAGAGACAGATATCAGCACCACAACGCAAGTCCCGCGGAATATAAAGTAATAAGGACAGCGCTATTTCACTTGGTCTAACGTTACACTATCATAAACAGCATTTGAGTGTGTTGAAATGTATAATGTGGTGCATTGTGTTAGTTTGTTTACTATATGAGACTATAGCATTAAGCTAGATCAACATTAGAATAACATGATCACATTCTAACATTTCATCATGTTGAGCTATATTACATTGATTTGTTTTATGTACATTTGCTCACCTGTCCTAATAATAAAGTAACATTTGAGTGAATATAGACTCTGTCAAGTCGTGACTCGTGAAGCTCTGTCAAGTCCAAGTTAGTCGCGGACGTGGAGCTCTCGGCATCTCGAAAACGCCACACCGATATTGATCCTCATTTTAGTTCTCCTTTTTTATCCACGTCTGTCACTATGGTTATGGCAGTGCGAACGGAAACCAGGGATAACGCGGATATTGCGTCATTGGCAGGCAAAAAAAAATGTCCGGGACAGCCAATATTTCAAATTGGAATTTTTCTGAAATAAAAAATCTTTGGAGACTTTGGGATATTGTAAGTACACAACTGCAGGAAATATATCACACTGTGCAAGTGATTTTTGGATATTTTATTCCCTGAGATAGGGAACGAGTCTTGTGTAGCTATACGCAGTGGGGTCAAACTAATTCCTCAGATTTATTGAAGCTTAAAAATGTAAAGCGCATTGCAGCTGCACAGCTAGCACAATGAGACTCGGCTCACTCATTGGCTGTGCTGCAGCAACTGCACATCCAATGGCGAAGGCGCCTCCAACGGATGCGCCAATCAGCTAACAGCGCCCCAACCTGAGACCCGCCCTGGCGATATTGTATGACACCACCAATGTGTTGTCCGCGCAGACTAAGACGTGGTGTCCCTTGAGGTCCGATAGAAATGCTTTCAGGGCCAAACAAACTGCTGCCATTTCCAGGCAGTTGATGTGTAAGCTCCGCTCCGTGCTCGACCAGAGCCTTGCCCTCGTGCAACGCACCCCAACCTTGGTTGGAGGTATCTGTGAAGACCACTTTCCATCTGGAGGCCACTCCCATGGTCACGCCCTCTTGGTACCAGCCCTGAACCAGCCAGGGAATCAGAGTATGCAAACAGCCGTGATTCACCATAATGCGCATGCTGTAGTCCCATGTGGAGTACTGGTGATGCGACTGCCATGAGACCGAGAAGTTTCTGAAATTCTCTGAGGGGAGTACGCGCGCTCTGTTGTGAGACGCGCTCTCATAGTTGTATA
>JARPMJ010007054.1:0-5000 GCA_033366665.1 Phoxinus dragarum
CAAGCTGTGCTGTAGTTGTGTTTTTGATGTATTGCGGACATGAGATGGCTATAGGACGAACGCGCAGAAAATTTCCTCTTACAATACGCTTAATAAAGCCTGAACCTCGTCGTCTGTCCAGTCCAGCTGTGTTTTTTTATTTATTTTTAATTAAATTCCATATTTGCAGGACAGACAACTCTTAATGCATGAAGCCACGAATCGCAATAGATTTTTTTAAAATGCTTGTTAAAATAGAATGCTGCGTGGAATCATCCAGTCAAAATGTGGCGTGAACACAACCAATCCGCATGTTCAGCGCACAAGTCCCGCCCCCGAAAGTTCCTGAACTTTTAAAAAGTACTACCTCGCCAGCAGGGACTTTCGGAGGGGGAAATATTTACCCGAAACTTCGTTTAGACCCTGGTTCCTGCGGTGTAAACACACCGAGTACCAGCCCAAAGTTCCTAGTTCCTGGGGAAAGTTCCCGCGGTGGAAACGCGGCTATACAGAGCGACCGCAGAAACAGAAGTTCAAAGACAATATTATAAAGATGGCGGCGCGCTTGTTTCTCTGCCGCATAAGGTCTATATGGTATACTAGTATGCATATACTGCCAGCAATCATAGGCTTGACAGCTAGCAGTGTGTGTGACGAGGGCTCGTTTGCTGGGTTTGAGCGCTAGATGCAAACTCTGCTGGCTTCACTTCATCAGCGGCAGCGTTTCAGAGGTGAGACGGGAGAATTCAACTATGTAAATGGCCCTTAATTCACTAGCTTGTGAATTTAGCACAAGTAGCCAAGACATGCAATTAATGTAATTGTTTTCATATGCGCCGACGTGTGCGGGCGCAGCTTGGCAGAGGAGGCCTCATGGGAGCTGAGCTGTGCCCGCCGGGTTCAGCCCAACACAAGTGTGGTCGAGGTTGAGAGCTGATCTGGCACGACTCCTTTAGTGTCTGAGAGAAGCCGTCATCATCTCCGCCAACACAAGCTGTGATATTTCCCCCGAAGCCATTCTTCCGTCCGAAGCCAACAGGAGACGTTTTGTTGTGTTTCACACGTCTCCAGTAAACTCTTCTCGTTTCAGTTTTTTTTTTACAGTGGCAGGTCTCAAAGTAAACTCCACTTTTTTTACATTTTTTAAAGGAAATTTGAGTGTTTCATTTCTTTTGAAAACGTACTGTGTTGCTATGGTGATTTGGGTGGTTGCCAGGGTGTTGCTCAGGCGCTTACTAGGTGTTTGTGAGTTACACAATGAGTTTTAATGCATGTTAGGGGTTTGTTTAGATCCATATGAGCACTAGTAATTGTGATTTATTGACTTAACATGTTTAGGAATGTTTATTAGACTATATAAAATATTGAATGTTTCGAGGCCCTTCTTAAGATTCAGCTGAAAAGAAATGCACGAAAGCCTGAGTGATGCTTGCCTGTGCAAAAACTCACTATTGTGTTGCTAAGCAGTTTCTAGTGTGTTTTTGAACTCTTTTATCGCCCTGAAGTTACTACATTGTTCAGAGTGTTTGTTATGAGGTTACTAGGGTATTGTAGGTTGTTGCTATGGCGTTGTTAAAAGAAGTTTTAAGCTTTTTTCTGCCTGTTTTGTTGTCCAGTGGTTGCTATGAGGTTACTAGGGTTTTGTGGGTGGTTGCTATGGCGTTGCCAAGGACTGGCGTTGCTAACACTGTAGCAACTGCTGGACAACAAACGGGCATAAAGAAGCTTTATTATTTATTATTATTTATGCCTGTTTTGTTGTCCAGCAGTTGCTACAGTGTTCTGGGTGGTTGCTATGAGGTTGTTAGGGTGTTCTGGGTGGTTGCTAGGGTGTTCTGGATGGTTGCTAGGTGTTCTGGGTGGTTGCTAGGGTGTTCTGGATGGTTGCTAGGGTGTTCTGGATGGTTGCTAGGGTGTCTGGGTGGTTGGTAGGTGGTTTCTTAGAGTCTCAACTGAAAAGAGTCAAGTCTACTTAGTGTAGTAATACTGATGATTGACTATTAAATATTGTTTTAATTAAAGAATGCACTAAACTGATGAAAGTTAACGTAAAGACATTTATAACGAACATTTTCTATTTCAAATATGTGCTGTTTTTAACCCTCTAGGTGAGCAAAAGAGACTTGTGTCTTTCAGAAGCTTTGAGGCCTTAGGTGAGATTCAGCTGAGTGTGAAATGCTTGTAATTTGTTTATCTTTTCTGTTATGCAGCTGAAGTTTCAATTAAAGTTTGTTGTGTGTTCTTGCACGTATCGAGACAGAAACGCCCGTGTTTCATCTATCGTCTCCAGCCTTGCATTAATTTATAATAAGCAGAAAGGTTGTGTACGGCTACATATCACAAATGGCATGTAATGCATTTGGCCCATTAGAGGCGGTAATAAATTCAGTGTGTGTGTTTGCTCATTTCCACCATGTCCAGCTCTACCTTACATTATTCACCACTCAGGTTTTGGCCCTGGAACGGCACAAAAATATGGATCGCATTTTGTCAAGAACCCCCAAAGTGCTTTAAATCGGGGCCGCTCAGTTCAACGACTGTTAAAGGATTCGTGCACTTCAGAATTAAAACTTCCTGATAATTTACTCTCCTCCACGTCATCCAAGATGTTCATGTCTTTGTTTCTTCAGTGGAACAGAAATGCAGGTTTGTGAGGAACACACTCCAGGATCATTGTTTTACCTTTTTGTTGTTGATGTAAAGGGCATCTGACTTAGTCTTTGCACTCGCTTTGTAAATATTGGATGATACTTTCTTCTACGTCGCGATTGACCTTTCCCAACGTGATTACGTAATGCGTGACGAGTTCTGCAAGATGAGCATTAGTGGTTATAAAGTATATAAATGTTTATTTCTATATAAAATGGCGGCTGGTTCGTCTAGATGAGACTCTTATTCCTCGGCTGGATCGTGAGAGACTTTGAAGCTGAAACTCACATCTGGACCTTCGACCCGCTGGACCATTGAAGTCACTATATGGAGAACATCCTGGAGTGTGTTCCTCACAAACCATCATTTCTTTTCCACTGGAGAAAGAAACACATGAACATCTTGGATGACGTGGAGGAGAGTAAATTATCAGGAAATTTTTTATTCTGAAGTGGACTAATCCTTTAATGTGACAAACCCAGTGCGCTACACACCCGAACAAACACTGAGGAGAAGTTTGATTCAAACTCGGAAACTATTCGGAGACAGATTGGACGAGAAAACTTTCCTCGGGACGTTTGCCAGGATGTAATGAGTCAGTAACAGGAACATGCGATTAGTGACTGAAAAACACAAGCTGCGGTGCCAATGAGCTCATTTTATACCCGAGCATCTTTACTTCTGTGCCTCGTTTTCCTTTAACGAGGTGCTTTCTTTCGTTTCTTTAGTGTGTAATGTTGCTGAGTCAAGTCACCTTCGTTTATACAGCGCTTTTAACAATACAGATTGTTTTCAAAGCAGCTTTACAGAGATAATAGGGAATTAAAGTAACAGAGAGTGTTTTGGCTTTACAGCAGATCTAGAATAAACGTATTGTCCAGCTAAAGTTAGTTTTGATTCACTTCCGTTGCAAAGATCATTAGTTATTAAAGCTACACTGTGTAACTTTTTTAGTTTATTCTTAGCTAAAAACACTTAGTTCTTTCAAAATATATGTGCTCATTAATGTATATTTACTTCGTTCAAGTAATAAAGTATTCTCGTGAGTGTATAATATGCCCATTGAAAATACATACGGGTGAGGGGTTCGAATGTCGGTCGCCATGTTGCCCCTCCATCTTGAAAGTACATTAGCCAAAGAGGGACATACCCGTTAATTCAAGCTTCGCCTTTCGCGTCTCCGCAATTCTCTGGCACCGGCCCTGTTTTTATTTTTTCCTTTCCCTCTCCCTCTCCCTCTCCCTCGTCACATCAACTGATCTCTGCTCACGGAGAAATGATATAGCCTACAATGTAAAACTTTTGCCTTACGCTAGTGATGTCGTACAATATACAGAATAACGATAGCACTGATAAAAGTTACTTTACTAAGATTAGCTTGCATTCGTCTGGGACTGATAGCTGATGTTAGCAATGAAATGGTACAAAAATAACGAAAACATAAAACTATTATTTCATTTTACATAGATGTCATAACCTATATGTTAACTGACAAATTAAATTACTGCAAATTATAATAGTTTTCTAAAGTAACCTCATCACTTGAAGGAATACTCATGGACGAGGTCGAACTGGAAGCCATGTTAATCTTGAACTACATTGGCCACCGTAGGAGTTAAAAACGAAATCGGAATTGAGAGGAACAGAAACTAATATTCACTGGATGGCCATATACCTTTTCACTGCTAGATGGGGGTAAAAATCACACAGTGTAGCTTTAACTTAAGGGGTCGCTTACACAACACTGTTTTTTACTGAAAACAGAAACTTTTTAATGTGTTCTAGACGTTTATTTGCACGATAACAGTGTTTGGCGGCTCAAGAACGCAAACTTTGAAATAGGTTCCAAGGTGCAAGTTTAGAATTTTTTTTACTTTATCATCTCCGTGTAAACATAAAAAAACGTGAATCTGTGAAAAACATGAGCATGAAAGCATGAAATATTGAGCATGAAAAAGCTCTGAGTTCTTCTCTATATCAGTGTCAGTGTTTCTGAATTTCTGTTTCTGAAACGCCTCCATTGTAGTCTTGAGTTTTTTCCGGGAACGAACACGTCACAATATTCCTCATTATAATAATTAATACGCAGAATAAAGGGGCGGGGCCTGGTTGAGTTAGTTAGTAGTGTGTTAAAATGGCGGTTAAGGGCGGGGCATTTCCCAAACACACTCAAAGCGCTCGACCAATCACAACACACTGCTCCAGCCGACCAATCAGAGCATCAGAAGGAGGGGCTTCATAGAGACAGGAAGTAAACAGAGCGTTACTGATAGACTGGGAAGAGAGGAGCCGCAACACTGGAGAATATGAGGAGAATAATCAACATTCAAGCAGGAAAACCTGTTCTAGTCGAGACCAAACACAAGAATGCC